>PVKA01024990.1:0-33522 GCA_004027165.1 Ctenomys sociabilis
CACATGTTGTGCCTCTCCTAATCGCATTCGGCCCCTATGCCACACCTGTGAGTCACTCCTCGCTCCTCACGTAGCCATGCTTGCTTACCCCTCCCAGCTTGCGGTTTTAGGGCATACAAGCCCTGCTGCCCAGCCCTCAGGGGGCCCTCCTCCTTCTCGCATGGAGAGGCTACCCGGTGGGTACCACCTAAAATAAAGCACTTCTTTTCTTTTGGACTTGCCTCGTTGTCATCTGATTTTTGAGTTACAACAGGCAGGAGGAATGAAAGAGCCTCATGCCCTCGCAGGCTGCAGCCCACCCCTCCCACTGAAAGGCAGGTTGGGCAGGCCTCAGGCAGGGATGCGCTTCAACCTTGATGTAGAAAGTACACAGTCCATGGCAGGGAAAAAATCAATTTTATGGAAACACATCTAGAGATAGCCATCAATATGCAAGGAAAAGTACACATGGTCTCAGTTAAAGTGATATCCACCAAAAAAGCATCCCATTTGGATCAGTAACGAAACACTGCCTTGCTCCTGATTTCATTTGATGTTCACACAAGGCCCGTGAGATAGGCAGAGTAGACATTACTGTCATTTCCTCTGATGCTGAGAAATTGGGACTTGGGGTGACAGGAAGCAGCAGGGCTGAAGCCAGGGTGAAGCCTTACCGAGCACTCATGGTGTAGCACTCGGCCACTCTTCTCTGATTGGCTAGCACATACACTGGTTCCTGGACTCCTGGGTACCCGCAGCAAGCACCTTCCTCAGAAAGGCCACTCTGGGTGAGGATGGCGTAAAAGGACTGAGTATTTGTCAAATGCCACATGTGACTTGTGTGTTGGATAACTCGTTCAATCATAAAACCCTGCAGTTAGTTAGCAAGGCACTGAGTTCCAAAGAATGCAGCTGAGGCTGAGAGAGCTTTAAGAGGTTGCCAAGATCAATGAGTAATAGAAGCCAGACTCGAACTTAGGTACAGGTGTTCACAAAGCTCATAGCCATCCCAACACATCCTCTGATTTCAGCGCTAGTCATAGAAAATCTAGACTGTACTAGAGCAGTACCAAAGAGGAGAAGAAGAAGCAATGGAAGAAGGAAACAATCAGCCATTCCACCACGGCTATTATTAACTCAGTCTCTCTCACTTTCTAAATAAGCTTCACATTCAACACTATATTTGACCCTCACAAGTTTCCTGTGACTGACAAAAGACTCTTGTAATTGGTGAAGGTAGTGTCGGTTACAAACCCGGGCTGGAATTCAGTCCAAAAGATGCTTAACCTAAAAACAAAGACTTTGCATAGTATGCCTTGGGATGATTCCGGGACATCATTCATGATAATAAAACATTTAATGGGGTCCAGTGTACAAGCACTTACACACACACACACACACACACACACACACTCACAGACACACAGATCCCAATCACTTCTGGAATAGAATATGTCTTTACTTTCTATAAACTAACATCTATTGTTTCGTTCCACTCCATTCTATTTTACTGAATATAATGTTGGTCCTGGTTCATTAAATGAAATTAATACTAATTACTACTAGGTTCAAAGACTGAATTTTAAAAGAGAAGAGCATCTTCCTTAAAAAAACATGAAAAGTATAGCTAAAAGGATGCAAAGGACTCTGATGTAGCAGAACAAATAGATCCATTCTCCACTGCTACAGCAGAGAAATCTGTGACCAGTGGGTGAAAAATGTATGAACACAAGTTCTAGGTCAATATGAAGAGGTCTTCCCCAATAGGTAAAACTATCAATAAATAGCAAGCCTGCCCTTGGTAAACAGGGAGCTTTCTGGCACTAGAGATACAAAATCTTAATCTTGAGGATTTCTTGATAGGGATGCAGCAGATGGAATTGAAGGTGACCTCTAAGTTTCTTTCCAGGACAGATACATAATAATGTCCTTTTCTCATTTTTCTCCCCATGACAGCAACCACTACAGGAAATTTTGGCTTTGATGGGAGAAGCAAAGGACATCGAGTAAAAATATGAACGCTGAATTCTGGTTCCACTGGCTGAGTCCACTGGCAGACCTCATGCAAATGTGAAGATCTCTCTCTCTGCATTCTCAGAAAGCAGGAGAAATACGCAGTAAAATAGTTGGGAGATCAAGGTATAAAAAACATACAAGATCTCAGAGAGAAAGAAAGATTTATTTTAGTCTGGCTGTGCTCTGTTTTCTTTGTGGGACACTGAGGCACTGTGGCCACACACACACACACACACACACACACACACGCACAGTGGGGATAGAGTTGAATACAATATTCAAGGACTAATTCTGCTCTCAGGTCCTAGGTTTACCTTGTGGCTTTACTCTGGGTGTCCTTGTCAGCACACAGGATGCCAGCTCAGCCACTAGGGGAGGGAAAGGAAGCACATATAGTGGCTTAGCCGCTCCTTCAGAGGGAACCAAAAAGAACAACTGTGGCCCACCTTCACGGGCATGTGCTGACTGAGACTCATCCCATCAAGCACGTGGGTCAAGGAGTTCAATTCATTAATTTTGGTGGAGAAGGGAGGCTGACAAGCTGGATGCTGTCATGAATAATGATGGATCACTGGGAGAGGGCTCAGAAAAATCTGCAGCTTAATCAGCCCCGGAGAGTCTCTTTGGGCATTAATGTAGGCCAAGTGCTTCTTAGCCAATCATATCCCATTTCCATTTCATGTTGCAAATTGTCACCATGCAGCTCAGCCTCTCAACGCACAACTCAGATGCAGTCTAGGCTATTCATCCATGCCCTTTTTCTGGTAACTTGGAGGAGCCTGGCTGACCATTGCCTGTGTGTGTGTGCAGCAAGAGAGGGGACAGAGAGTGGTAGCAACAACTCATAGAGTTTCATGCCAATGGAAGGGCCACGGCTGTCACCAGAGCTGTGCTTTGCTATTCATAAAGGCCCAGTGTTTTTCCATATTCATAGGCAGAATAGAAAGTGATATTTATCGCCAAACTTCTTATCACCCATCATGCTTCCCAGAGAACCCTGTGTCTCAACCTCAACCTCAAGCAATTTCCAAAGATGCTGTGTCCTATCTCAAAGTCCCTGCATATTTGCATGTGCTCTCCTCTCTGCCTGGAATATTGGACTTTTCCCCTCAAAGCTTACCACTTCATCTGTACACGCTGTCCCTAGTCTATTCATTCATTCATTCATTCATTCATTCATTCATTCATTCATTCATTCATTTATTCATTCATTCAGGCAGGCAGGCAGACAGGCAGTACTGGGGATTAAACTCAGGACCTTGTACTTGCCAAACAAGCACTTATTCTACGGAGCTATCTTCCCAGCCCCTTGCTATCCCTAATGCAGAGGCCAGTGTTACCCCAGACAAAATGCACAAGACAAACTAGTAAGTCCTTGAAAAACTGGGATTATTTATTCACTTATTTCATGGAATAAATAATAAAAGTCAAAGTAATGAATGATTGTGTAACTTTGGACAAGACATTCCAGGTTTCAGGTCCTCTGTTTTCTTAGTTATAAAATAAGAAATAAAAATAAAACTAGCACATTCACAGATAGCATTGGAGCTACTCATAAAGATCATGAAGGACCCTTCCCTTCAGCCTTCCACCCTCTCAGCACCCAGCAAAACCTTCTTGGGTGCAACAGTCAGTGCTCACACTGCCCTCCCCCTACTCCCCTCAGCTGCCCTGTGTCTCAATTCCTTAACATGTAAAAGATACATACTGAATGACAGAGCATTGAGAAGATAAAAAGCTGCATCCATTCATCCCTGCTTTCAGTGCATGTGTCAAATGCTAATTATCGAACTCATGAATGTGAAGATGATGAATATGAAAATGATTTCTCATAGAATGAGGTGCAGAATAGCAGCTTAGTATCTTCTATCCCCTTGTACTGCCATGCTCCCCTGTGCTCCTGCCTTCATTTCTTCTCCTCCTGGTGCTTCTCAGCTATCTTTTCACCAAAGATTATGATCTGGGGATTATTTTGGGCTTTGAGAAAGGGAATCAGACACAGTCTCACCTTCACCTCGAGGACCTTATCTTACCTGAGAGCTATCTTCCCCTTCCTCCATGAAAGCAAAGCAATGAAACTGAGCAGTTATTATGTCTCACCAGTTATTATATGTGTTTGGTTTTGAGATGTTCTGAACAGTCTACCATATGGACATGGTGTAAGAAGGTGCTTGTTAATTGAGGGAATGGGAAATCCTTGCTATTCTTTTTAAAAAATCATGGAAAATATATCTCCTCTTTCTATCCTTCCTCCCAGTAAACAAGTGCCAAGTTTGAAGGAAGGTCTGATGGAATATGATTTCTGTTCCAAACTTCACATTTAAGTAACGTATTTCATATCCCCTTTACTACACACATAAATCCCCCCTCAAGACCTGTCAGAAACCATATCTAACAAGGATTCGTAACTTGCCAGGTGTCAGAGAAGCTGCCTTGCCACTGCAAAGAATCTTAAGGTCAGAAATTGTGATTCCTTCAGGTCATCTTTGAAGAAAGGCCCAGAGAGTGATATTTGTGGCAATAGGTAAGAAGAATGTCACAGATATCCACTATCAACTAAGTGTGTGCCCTTGGGCCATCCATTTTTCTCTGAATTTTGCTGTGCAGTTAGTATAGTTCAGTTATTATTTTTAAATACAACACATCTATACTGTGCCTTCCAGGAATAGTGCTAGGCACAGACAAGGGGAAAACAACATGTAGCTTAAGCTGACTGGGAAGTTTAGATTTGAAAGCAGGCATTTTATACATATCAATGTACTAAAGAAGTTTTCTGTAGATCTTCAGATTGTGCTTGTGTATATGTTTGTGTGTATACTTATACAGGCAAATATAAGTTATTCTAATGATTGGGGGGGGGGGAGTGTAGATAACTGCCTCTGACACGAGAGTGAATAATTACATGTCATTCCAGGCACTGAAGATGGAGAAATGAACATATTGTGAAGATGTTCTTGTGAAGCTTACATTGCTGTGATTAACAAAGCCACATCTGAGAGAACAAAAAAGAAGTCCCGTGTTTCTTCATCTACTTTGGAAGTCATAATTCGAGGTAGGTCTTTGGCCACAAATAGAGAATGAAGCAGCAGGAATCCAGCCTTGCAATAGGCTTCCTTTGTGCCGATTCAGCACCAGGGACAGAACCACACTCAAAGCATTCAGGCATTGCTTGGGCGGCTAGCCGATCTATTTATATCCTCTGAGCTGAACAAATCCTAGGGATTCCCAGAGTGCTTCAAGTGCGTAGGTAAGGCCTGATTCAGCTTTTGTGGATACGCCTCCACCGTCCAGGACTTGTATACTGTCAACAAAGTCATTCTCCAAACCTGCCCAGCCAAGTTTCCTGCTTGAACACTGTGGACTCCAGAGTCTAAAAGAAAATTAATGCCACATCACTTTTCCTAAAATGTTTCCCATGACTCTCTCCTCATCCCTACCTCTGCTTTCTATCTCTTTCACCATCTGTAGCCCTAAACTGTGCATTTGACTGTAAATGTATCAGTCAAGGCACCTGTGGTGGAGGGAAATTGGTTAGGATTTCATGGTCCCATCCAATTTCAGTTAGCAGCAGGCAGGGAGGGGAAAATGTTCTGTTATGGAGAGTCCCATCGGTTTTACTTTTCTCAAAACAAAGTTTAGGAAAATGATATTTTTTTCCTGTTGATGGCCTACAAAATTTTATCCCTTGAATTATTTTTCCAAAGACTGTCATGGGATCTTTTAGAGAGTGTCCTTAAAAATGCCTTTCTCAGATAAGGAACACACACTCTTACTTTGTCTCTTTTAAGTTGTTATTTTAACTTTGAAAACCATCATCACTGCAGGGACATCGAACATATAGAAGAAACAGAACCATTTGAACAAAAGAGAGTTACTTTCAGCCTAGGATTTTCAGGGTCTCAGCCAGGAATAAAGGACAGAATTTATATCATTAAAACGACTTTTAAATTTGCTTTCTTTGTGTTTAGATAGTCATACAATGAAACATTCCAATATCAGCATATCAAAAATCCTTATTTTCAATCTCTTTCACGACATGCAGCACCAGTCTCCCTTCTATCCCACACCCCAGGTGGCTCTGAGCCAGGCACTAGGACTGGGAATCATAGTACATGGAGGTAATCCCAGGACTGGAGAGGCCGAGACAGTAGAATCACTACGAGTCCCAGTCACATAGTGAGACCCTGTACCAAATATATTTTTTAAAAAGTCCTTAGTAAATAATTTCATTTCTTATCTAGTACTAAAATATATCTAACCAACACTATAGTTGGCATTGTTTTCCCCTCATAAATATTTCCTGTATTCTTTTGTAATAAGTACCCAGTTTCTTACTTTAATACTTCCTTTAATAATCTCAATTTGTGTGATTTTAATCTGGTTTGGATGGGTCTAGGTTCAGAATCAGCTGTGTAGTGCAGAGTCAGTCAACTGGAGCATATCAGTGTCTTGTTAAGGATTTGTGTTCAGCAGAATAAAGTCTTCAGAATATCCCGAGAGCCAGCAAATGCATTCAGTTATAGGATACGGGACAACAAGGTTGCAATAGAATTGAAGTTGCTAATTATCCAACAGCACCATAGGTCAGTGCTTTGGACTATCCAAATGGGTCAGAGGCAAAAGAGATCAGAGAGATGCAATTCTGAGAAGAACTCAACTCATTCTTATTGGCTTTGCAGTTGGAGGGAGAAAGCCATGAGCCAAGGAAAGAGAGTGGCCTCTACAAATTATAAGGGAGGGAAACAGGTTTTCTTTCCCATCTCCCAGAGGAAAGACAGTCCTGTGAACATCTTAATTTTAACTTGGTGAGATCTGTTTCAAATATATGCACAACAGTAAATACATAAATAAATAAACAAATATAAAATGAGTGTTTTTGGTTTCAAGTAATAGTAAGCACGTTAAGTAAACTTGTGGTAATTTGCTGAAGCAGCAATAAAACTTAAGAAATGATAGGACCACAGCAAATAACAACTTCCTCAGCACTTTGGTTAAAAAGAACTGTACTTCTTTGTGTTTTCTGATTATTGTTCTTTTTTCTTTCTGAATTTAGTACAGAGTCTGCAGGGCCTCACTATGTAGGTCAGACTCGTAGTGATTCCCCTGTTTTCAGTTTACCAAGCACTGGGATTACAAGTGCACACTACCACACCCACTCTCAATCCAGTCCCCCTCTCAGCACAGCGCCCTGTGGGTGGGGCCAGCACAACACAGGAGAGATCAAAGACTTGTCCCTCATTCCCTGAGTCTACCTAAGGAGGTGCTTTAATCCACTCAGATGGTTTTTTTTTTGTTTTTGTTTTTGTTTTTTTTTCTTGGTGAAACTGAAGCATAAAATAACTTTACACTAAGGCAAGAGTTTGTCCAGGAAGGAAATGACAGAATAAACTAGAGAAGACTTGCACATTTCTGATGACTTTGTATGAACAACTTTATCTAACCGTTGTGGAAACCAAAAGTAGCTTTTTTGAGGAATTAGGCACTTTACCTGTCCTCTGAGCCTGTCTGAGTTGGGTTCATCTAATTTGCAAATAAAAAAAAAAAAAAAAAGATCTTGAAAAAAACAGGGTCGGTGGAGTAAACATCACCTCTTAAAATATTCTATTCCAATTTTGGATCCTTTTGCTATTGTTCCTTTCTAAAATAGACCTGGAATTAGCAGGCACATGGCTTTCACCCTTGAGTGCCATGTCCTGAGGCCACAGCAGAGAAGCTTAACTCCCACTTCCTCTTGAAAGAGATTCAAAAAGCAATCGTCCCAAGGTCAAAAAATTTTCTCTTCTCTAGGCCAAATTCTCCCAGAATTCTGGTGATATGGCTTTAAACTCTTTCATCATCCTGCAGTTAATCTTAATCTGCATGCACTTGATGCTAATAATATTGTTCTTAAAGATAACACTACAACTGTTTGCACAGATTAAAGCAAATAACCAGAACAGAACACTGTCATGATGGGGCCAGGGAGATGGTTCAGTGGAGTAAGCACTTCCCTGGCAAGCCCAAGGGTCTGAGTTCAATCCCTGGTTCTACCAAAAAAAAAAAAAAAAGAACACTGTCCTGAACGACAGTGTATGAATGAAAACTAAACAGAGGAGAAAGTCTTGGGGGTCCAGAGAATGCCCTTCCTTTCTTTTGCTCATGGTCTAATAATGCTGGTGTGTTCTTTTTGGTGCTCCTGTGTCTTTTCTCTATTCCTCTGCCCCTACTCAGTTCTTGTGAATTCTGTTTCAAAGTTTATCTAGGCCTTTAGAGTTATATCTTCCAAAGGTTATCAGGAAGAAAAATAGATAACAAAACAAAAGATTTCAGTTGAGGCAAGCCTGCATTCAAATCTTGATCTCACCCTTTATGGCTGCATGACCTTAGGCAACTGTGCAATCTCTCTAAACCTTAGTTCCTCACAATAAGTATTAATGGTGCTGCTCTGATGCCATTATTGTGGAAGTAAATAAGGTGATGCATGGGATGTGCTTGGCATAGAGCCTGGTACACAGCAAGCCCTCAAAATACAGTGCCTATTATTACAGTCAATAAAAATGGAAAGAAAAAATAGGTCAGAGCTTTAAATCTCAGGGCAGTGTTCTTCCACAAATGAAAATAGAAAAGTCAGTGCTGAGAGAGGGACAAAGGCAGAAGAGAAAGAAGATAAAAATATGGCCCAGTTTCCTAATATTCTAGGTTTACATCTGAGGTCACGAATGAGTGCTTCTAGGAAACAGGATATTTGAAATTCTTTAACAAGTATAAGTGAGAAGTTTAAGAAAATGGGGCTTTGCCAGTCAGGAAACACAAACATTTCTTTAAGACAAATTAGATAAGTCCCTGAAAAATCACAAACACAATAGGAAAAAAGTATCAAGAACTATCATAGAAACAGCAGGAACTGCTTTGACAAATCCTGCTCCTCACAAGTAAGGATACACACTCACAAAATGAAAGAATCTTTCTTTCATTCAGCCAGCAAGTTTGTTTCAGACTCCCAACCCTAGCCAAGGGCACACTATTCCACTTTGGGCCGAGACCTCTTGGTCAGAAGTCACAGAAACCAAGTTGAGCTTGTCTTTTCCCAGAAGTTCAGAGGGCAAAGTGTGGGTATAAATATGAATGCACCTCAACTATTTATGCAGGTAATTTCCAATAAGCCCACCAAAAGTTGAAAATATAAGCTGAAAATTTATTCAATAAACTTAGCCTACCACAAGTCCTCCATTAAAATATTATATATTGGAGGGAATTGGTGTTCAGCCTGAATATGTGGCAGGAATACATTGCTGGTATCCAACATCTCCACATGTACCGCAAGTTGCTCTCCCCTGAAATGACTGAAATCCAAAATAAGGAGTACAGTTTTTAAAAAATAAGGCTCTCTTTGGTACAATCATAAAGTAGAAAAATCTTAAGTCAAAGCCTGAGTTGAAGAGAATGCATAGTGTATTTGGGAAATAATTTCAATAGAGGAAGAATCAGTGAAGAAGTGGAAGAGAAGGAATACAAAGGATGGTTCACCAATCCAGATTGCACATATGCATTTGGTATTCTGAGGACCAGCATGTATATGCTGTTGGAGTGGCAAGGGAGGTAAAGCTTGTACTAAACAACTGCCAAAACTAGCAGCTAAGGGCTACCCTTGGCACTCTGGTTTATGCCAAACATGAGCGGAGGGACACCTAGCTACCAGACAGAGCCGCTAGCCAAGAGTCAATGGACTGGCAACTGGAAGTCAGGTCAGCAGCCATAGGAGGGAATGCAGGCTAGAGGCAGCTGTTTAGGGCTTCTAAGACGTTCAAGAGACAGAGAAAACCCTCAAGGGTTTGCTCACTCCAGTAATATAAGTAACTACCCTACACAACAGCTGCTCAGAGTCAGAACCAATTCTAGGACCAGTAGTTAGATATTTTAATAAGTAAGCTTTTCTTACCTTCTTAACTTCCTGCAAGCTAATTCTTGCTTGCTAACTCCTACCTGAAGTACTTTCTGCCAACTTCTGTCCTTTAGAAGTCACATTTCCCTTGGTAATTGCTCCAATTATTAAATGAGTTGAACTGAATTCTTGACATTCAGTGGCCACCCACTGTCCCCTCAGGTTGTGCCAGACCCTTGGCCATGGGCTTCAAGTCAGTTGTGGTTTGTGGTCAGTATCTTAAAACCTTACCAAAGCTGTTCTAAATGACTACTCAGAGGAAAGGCATAGCTAGAGGAAGAACGTATCACTGCTTTCTTCTCTAAATGCCATGGAAGCCGGGCATGGTGGCATATGCCTGTAATCCCAGCACTCGGGAGGCTGAGGCAGGAGGATTGCTGTGAGTTCGAGACCAGCCTGAGCTACAAAGTGAGCTTAAGGCCAGCCTGAACTGCATAGTGAGACCCTGTCTCAAAAAGACAAAAAAAAAAAAAAAAAAAAAAAAAAAAAAAAAAAAAAAAAAAAAAGAAAGAAAAAAAAATGCCATGGATCCAGTAATATGTACTCATGCAAGTATAAGAGGAAACATTCAACACTCACACACACATATACACATTCATACACACAACCAGGTTAAGAAACACATCTCTACAACTAGGTGTACTTTAAAGTGAAATGGAAGGGGAGCAAGTTAGGTATCATATTGTTCCACACAGACTTTCTCCTAAGAGCTAAAAGAACCACTTTAGATTTTAAGTTGTCATGGTTACTCAAGGTGCCGTGTTGACACTGAATGGAGCATCCCCATGTTGATCCATGACCAGCTAGGCTGGTGTGCAGCCCTCTTCTGTATCTCCACCACGATGTGGCAGGTGTGGTAAAATAAGTTGGCTTTAACAAGAGTGCATCTAATTTTCCTCTGTTCGCATCTTTTTTTCTACTTCTTATCTTTGTTTTCATTTTGCTTTAAAAAATAACTTTTCTCTGCTGGGGTTATACATTGCTGCAGGCAAGATCAACTAATGAAAGCTAAAATTAGTGAGGTAACTGGATAGAGAAATAAGATGTGTGCAGAGTCTCAAAGTATTCATAAATATTTATTCATAACTCTGGTGGTTTTAGCCAAAGTCCATAAATTCTCTGTCCCTTCTCCTTTCAGTAGATAGATCTGAATCCGTGGCTCCTTGAGGATATGTTGTACTCAAGAGCTAGTTTCTAAACAATGGAAAGTAGGAAGAGACAGACAGTAACAAGAGAATGGAGCAACCTAGAAAACCCTATCTTATATGAAACACAGCAAGTTTAACATCATTAGTAACAAGTTATGTTGACACCATGTACCTCTCCTGAAGTAATGAAAAGGGCCCTTCAACTTTGTGGTGTTCTTTCTTCAAATCCTACTGTCTTACTTTAACTATGAGAAACCATCAGACAAACTCAAGTGGGCAGGGTGCCTTACAGATACCTGACTAGTACCCTTGGAAAGGGTCAAGGTGCTAAACAGAGAAAGACATAGGAGAGAAACAAAGGAGACATGAGAACTAAATGCTGGACATCCGAGATGAAAACACACTTCTCAGAGAACAAAATTAAAGAAGCAAATAAATATGAAAAATGCTCCACATCACTAGCCATCCACGAAATGCAAATTAAAACAACACTGAGATACCACCTCACTCCAGAAAGAATGGCTATCATAAAGAAATAAACCAACAACAAATGTTGAAGAGGATATGGGGAATAATGAACACTTCTCCACTGCTGGTGGGAATGTAGACTGGTGCAACCATTATGGAAATCAGTGTGGAGACTTCTTAAAAAATTAGGACTGGAAATTTCTTTCAAGCCCTACTCGGGGCTTGAAAATTCCCCTACTCGGAATTTGCCCATAGGAACTGAAAATATCATATAATGATATATGTGTATCTATGTTTATAGCTACACAAATTGTGATAGCCAAATCTTGAAAACAACCAAGATGCCCGTCACATGAAGAATGATTGGAAAAGATGTGGTATTTTTACACAATGGAATATTACTCAGCTATAAAGAATGACAAAATTGAAGCCTTCGTATTTAAGTGGATGTCACTTGAAGACATACTTATAAGCGAAATAAACCAGACCCACATATATAAACATCATGTAGTCTCTCTAGTATAAGTACTAAAAAGAAGAATTACAAATAGAAAGGTATAACACAATTAAAAGGAAAGCAAGAAGTTGAGGATTGGGCAGTAAGGAGAGGGCAAGGAGAAAAGCTGGGAAACATGACAGGGGCAAAACCATACATTTGTACACACAAGATAGGCAAAGCAATGATCCTGAGAAACATCAGCAGGTTTTTGAAAGTAGCAGTTAAATGGTAGGATACTCAACCTGATGAACTATATATGGTGATACCTGTGAACCAAGCAACTGCACTGAAGATAGCAATATGTAATAGAAGTTTCACATGTGAAAAGCCTGTCATTCTGGTCTGCTAAATATATAGTTTCTGTCATGACATATCAATTATTACCATACTGTCTCACAAGTAGAAGTTTTTATTTTATTTTATTTTATTTTTTATGGGAAATAAATGAAAAAAAAGACACAAGAAAAAACATGTTAGAGTGTGCTGCTACAATGCTGTATATGGTTAGATTTCTAAATTTCTGTGTAAAAATATGTGTGTATTCCTATTTTTTAAAATCTTTTATTCCCTCATATTCTGTAAGGATATAAATTGCAATACATCAATACTTGGTGGAAAATACATGTTCCATGTTATGCCTAAGATGTTTGATATTTAGACAGATAAGGTAAGCCAAACTGCATATGTTGCAGGGTAATAATCAGCTTCTCTTCTGGAAAGTTAACAACCTAAGTTTGCAGATCAAAAATTGGAGAAAAAGAAGGGCATCAAGGTCAGCCAATATTTTGGCTCTAGCCTTTCAAGGTCAGTGAAGACTCAGGTTGTAGGGGACCCTTACTGTAACATCATAGAACTCAGTTGTGTCCCAAATTTTCTGATCTAGGAGATTATGGAGCCACAGAGGAATGTGATTGATGATCGATAGTGTGCCTAAGGAGAGTCACATGGAGAGAAAACTTTCTCTCAGGCTTTCACAGAGAGCAAACTGGTCAAGCAATGGCTGTGACTCATCCACATGGGTAACACTGACAAAGGATCTACAAACCCTGCAGTACAGGGTTACAGGATAAACTCTGAAGGGACTTGACTGACCTCGTCAGATACAAAAGTTACATTTCTTGTTATATCGGTCTTGCTTTATCTTGGTCTTAACCATCCAGCAGAAAAGTATAAAAGTGAGGTATATAAAGTAAAGCCATATTAATATGCTGAGCTGTAAAAGGCCCTAGTCAACAACTTCTGTGGATAATCCACTACTCTTGTGAACTGCAGAATTGAAGTGTTGAAGTGTTTTGCTGAATTCAAGCACCTACAATAAGTGAATGCCAATAGAATACTCATCTCTAACAGGACTAAACAAAAAAAGGGGATACAAAGGAAGGACCATTCTGTATTTGTATACACAGAATAGTTAGGATAGATATGCAGCTTCTTTCACTTAATTCTATTAGAAGAAAGATGTGTACTAATAGTATTTGTACAGGAGACCCTGTCTGCTTCATGCACTATGGGTAACCACTAGGAAGATAACAATGTAAAAAATATCATTATTGAAATTATCCTATTAATCAGTTTTGAAACTTTCTCATTAATATTTGTCTCTCAATAAAATAAAATAAAAATTTTCAAAAGTGGATAAAAGAATAAATTTTAATTTGGAAAAGCAAAAAGAGAACTAAACACATTCCAGTGATGTATGGAGCCAATTCCCTATGCAGCAGGTCTTCAAAATCATGAATAATTCTAGTTTCAACCAATAGTTGAAAAATCTCGAGCCTAGGGAGAAAACTCAGTAAAATAATGCTTGCCTAGTAAGTGCAGGGTCGTGAATCTAATCCCTAGTACTGCAAAAAAAATTAAAAAAAAAAAAAAAGAAAAGAAAGAAAAAGAAAAGATCCCAATATTTGAATTGTTTCCTGGCACAGTGAAGGGATATCAGCAAGCAAACTAGGAAAACAGATGGAATTTTTATTGGCTAGTGCTACATTAATGTTCATTTCTTAATTTTAACAAGTTTTCCGTGGTTAGGAAAGATGTTGCTTCTAGGGGAAGCTGAGTTATATGGCAATGTTCCATACTGTCTTTGAAAATCTGTAAATCTAACATCATTTCATTTTAAAATAAAAAAATAAAATAAAGTCAACAGTCCTTCTTGATGGTGCTGTAGTAAGGGCTGAGTAAAGATACCAGACTTGAGTTCATTCACCAAATTTTCTGAAATCTTTGCCTCCTGGATCACAGTTGCTCCATTGACTAAATGACAGAGGGCGAGGTGGGAAGTAGGTTAGTAGCTTTTGAGCCATATTCCCAAGGGCAGAACTTTGATGGTGCATGAGGTAAACTAAAAGAAGCCAAGATACGTTTTTTCAACCCCTCCAAACTTCCAGCGAGGGATGATCTCCTTTCATGTACTTACATCTATGATGTCCACATATCATTTCATCTGATAAAAAGTTTCTGCTGTAAAATGCTGAAGAGCACTGAAATAGATCATTCAGGCCTCCTTTCTAAATTTAGCTTTGCACCACCACTCGCTGAGTCTTCTTTGATTCAACAGACACGGATTCGAATGCTCTGCTCTGCCTTCTCTCTCTAGTCCCTGAGCTCTCCTCAGGTGGGCATCACATCTATTTCCAGCCATCTTCTGCCCTTGTCTCATGCCAACGCCAGACAAATGTGTGTTGGGAAGGATGTCAGGAATCTAATCACCCTTCGCAAAGAGGGAGATGGGGTGTGAGACACACCTTGGCTTCAACATCTACCAATGTCATCTACAGGAAAAAGGTCTTGATTAAACGGGCAAAGTTTCAAGTTCTTGACTGATATCCAGACACATGCCACATCCAACATCTGAATTAATGTTCCCTTTATCCAATATTTTCTTTCATCTCTTCTACTAGTGCCTTGTTCTAGCTCTGATTCCTGCTTGTGATCTGTTCCTCTGCCACAGCGCTATCTTGTTGGTGCTGAGTATTTGACCCAATATCCCTATCCAAAAATATGAAAACTTTGGTTTCAGAATAAAAATGAAGGGCTCAACATAGTACTTTCTGTATGTGAGAAGGTCAATGAAATCTAAAGAAATGAAGGTATAAGTTCCCAGTCGTCTGATTTAGAAAGGATCAAAACAAGATGCCACCAGATCAGATCTGTATTTGAATTTCAGCACTGCAAATTCTTACAGTAAGGCCTTGGAGGAGAAGTTTAATGTCCCTAGGACTTCAATCTCATGTTTAAGACTCTGGTTAATGCTACTGCTGAATTCTGAAGATTGAACTGCAATTCCAAAAGACAAATATTGCATTTGGCACATAATATTGGGGAATGCAGGGGCTCAAGAAATTTTAATTGAATAAATAACAAAAGGGTAACCCTTCTTGAGTTTCAATTTCATTACCTGGAAGATAACAATAAAAAACTTAATTTTGCATTGAGGCGGTGCATTAGATAGCAGAGAAGAGACAAACATTAAGTGGGACACCTGGTTTATGACAATGGCTCGAGAAATACTTGTTTCTCCTCTAGTCTTTTCCCATCAGGCATCATCTCCAATGAGGGCTTCAACTTAAGCAACTTTCCTATCCATGCACTTAATTATAGAGGCCAAATTAAGAATCAAAGATGCTCACATTGAAGAAAACGAGATGCTAGGCCAGAAAGTATGGCATGGAGTATAATGCCTGCGCAGTATCTCTGCTAAGGAAACACTGGGCCCCCAGTGGAGAGATTAATACACCACCATTAGCATAACAGGTGTCTTTGCTATAAGAATACATTTTAAAGACAAATCCCCCCAGTGCATTCCCCAAACACAAGGGTGCATATTTAATTACATTTAATGCCATTCTACCCTCTAGTTCTATGCATGGAGGGAACGCAACACAACACCACACAAAGTTAGGAAGGTATTATAGATATGGCTGGATCCCAAGATTGGGTTTTAGATATAAGGATCAAAGGGAAAAGCTGACTTCCCCTCCAACAAAGGCTTTCTATCTAGAACATATATAGAGTTAAAAAAAAAAAAACCAGGCCCCCAAAATTCAAAGATCCAGGTCAAAAATGGGCACCTGAGGGGTTGGGGAGATGGTAAGCACTTTCCTGGCAAGCGCAAGGGCCTGAGTTCAGTGTCTGAACTTAATCAATTTTACCTGAGCAATGGTGCTTGTAATCCTATTGGTTAACATAGTTTTGTCCCACCACTTGTCCACCTTAGCGAGTTCCCATGTCTTCACCACATTAGACTCGCCTCACCACATGGTTTTCCTCTATAAAAGTCCCTGGAAGAGACAGCTTCTTGGGGAACTACCCACTCGGGCCCTCTTGTCCCTCACTCAGACAGGAGCTTTCTTTCTCTCAATAAATCTATTCTGCTCATAAATAAATAAATAAAAAGATGGAATAACTAAATAAAAGGGCATCTGAGATGAATATGCACTTCTCAGATGAAGAAATATAAATGGCGAATAAACATGAAAAATGTTCAACATCACTGGTGATTCTAGAAATACAAATTAAACAACACTGAGAATGCACCTCACTCTAGAAAAAAATGACTGTCATTAAGAAGGCAACCAATATCAAATGCTGGAGAAGCTGTGGGGAAAAAGGAACCCTTCTCCACTGTTGGTGGGAACGCAGGCTGGTACAACCATTATAGAAATCACTGTGGAGCTTCCTCAATAATCTAGGATTGGAGGTCCCATTCAACACAGGTATTCCCTTCCTGGGTATCTTTTCAAATGAACTGAAAGCATACCAACACAATATAGGTACACCCATATTTAGAGCAGTTTGATTTGTCATTGCAAAATCTTGGAAACAACCCACATGTCCATTAACTGAGGAATGGATACAGAATATGTGATATTTTTACACAATGGAGTATTACTCAGCTGTAAGAATGATGCATGCAAGGCTTTTATACATAAATGGATGCAACTAGAGACCATATTTGTAAGTGAAATAAGTCAGACCCACATGTACAAACATCATATTGTCTGGTAAGAACCTGAAAGAGTAAATAAAATCAGAAACGTACAATATATACAAAAAAGGAAAGAATATGTTCAAAGGGAAAGAACAACTGGGATGAGGAAAAGACAAAAGAAAGCAGGAAGGGGAAAAGAAATATTTGTGTATATATACAAGACAGTTTGGAAAATTATACCGATTTCTACAGGTCCATTGAAAGTAACTAATGCTTATTTTTTCTTTTTTTTTTTAATTTCTTATAACCTTTTTAAACCAATTTATCATGCTTATATCTTATAACCTAAACAACTATTTGAAAACAGCATTGAGCAATGTAACAACCATTGTTGAATTCCTATTATTTTGTTTAGTGAAATTCTGTCCGGTTTTTAAATTTTGTTTTTACTGTTTTGTAGTCTCTTTAAAAATAAAAATAAAATGTCAACAATGGTGCTCCAGGGAAAGAACAATGGGGCTGTTTTGCTTGCTTGCACGACATCTAGTTGAGAGGGAAAAGGAATAGGAACAGCAGCTCCACTAGGACCCACAGGACACTTGAGGGGTGATGCGGGCAGCACTAGACTGACTCCTCCTGCAGATTATTTTCAACACAAACAGCAACAAAATGGAGGAAGTCTAGCCAATGTTCAGCTAAAATGGGAATCAGAGACTCAGAAGATTTCAGTGGCTTTTCTACGGTCACACAGCTAATGCCTAGAGAGGCCACAGGTGAATCTGAGGTGTCTAGCCCCGCAGTGCTCTTCCACTCTCATCTTCTCTAGCCCAGTTGCTTGCACGTTTTAGGCACAAGCTCTAAGAGGCTGTGTGCCAACAGTTCACCTACATCTCACTGAACCCTCATGCCTACTTGGCGTTACTTCTTATGTCTTACAGAAAAGAAAACCAAGTCTGAAATGAGATTGATCAACCTGCCCAAAAATCCCACATAGAAGTGATCGGGAATTTAGATTTAAACCAAAATTCACTCATTTTCTTTAAGACTTCAATCCTATATACCTTCCTACATTAGTTTGAAGAAGTAAAATAATGCTGTAGGCATTATCTTTCTCTTAAAAAGTTTTTTATGATAATAGGAAGATTTAATCTGTCATCTTTAAATCTGCCTTAAATTTGCAGGCATAAAATTCAATCTTATTGACTAGGGACACAGAAAGAAGACAGCTTTGCAGACCCCAGGGCATGCTCATTTCCCTTGACTGAAACCTTAGGACTTCCTGTCTCCACATTCTCCTCTCCTCTAATCCTTGGCAAGCCATCCTGTCACTCTTGAATTTGACTATTTTAGATGTACATGGAAGTGCATTATATAGCATGTGTCTTTCTATAACTGCAAAGGTCACAGAGCCCTGGAGTTTCCTTTCTCTTCCAATGAATCAATGATGTTTGAGCTTCTCTGTCATCAGCTCTCCCCTGTTGACTACTACAGGGCCTCTGTATGCTCAAAATTCTCCCAGATTGCTGATGTCCATCTCTTCTGTAGAGATGTTTGGCTTTACCATTGAGCAGCAGTATGATCCTGGACAGGGGTTGTTTCCCAGCTATCCTCTTGTATAAAACAGGACCAACAATAATAGCAAAAGCTGCCATAACGATGTCTAGCCAGTGATATTTTTGAAGGTAACAAATAAGTGGGAACTGTCAAAAAATTGCCGAAGTACTGTATAGATATTAACAAGTTTTGCCAACATCATTCTTATGTGAATGTGTTTTTCTAGGATGACTAATTACAGAATTATGGTATAGAATTAAAGTATAAAGCCTTAAATTTCTCTCATGGGTCCATACATGAAATTCCCTCTGTTGTACAAAATCCTCTCTTCAAAGCTCCTCATTCAGGTTTTTAACTGATGCTTTCAAAGCAATGCGAATAGCAACTCCTGGGGAAAATGAAGAAATGCTCTAGTAACACAGCAGCTATGGGCACATAGTTGGGACTCTCGCACCTTAGCCTCAAGCCAGAGCCCTATCACTGGCCCTGACCCTAAGCTTTCTCATATGTGAAAGCAGCTGAAAACAGCGTTCTCCCTAGACTGTTGTAGGATCTGATAAGAATGAGTAAAGCATTGAACCGTGTTCAAAGCACATAAAAAGACTCTGTAGACTCCACTATTATTAACAGCAAAAGTTTACTGAGGCACAAACAGCACAAGCCAACAGGATAGAGCCATGCAAGTGGAATGAAGACAGGGCTCAGGTGTCCTTCTCCAAAGCCTGTGCCTGCAGCGCTTCCTGCTCTAACATGTATCCTTTCAGGTAGTGCTAAAGGGTGAAAAATACATTTGCTTAAAATCCATCTGCTTTTTATAACTTCTAGAGACCAAAATCTGCATGAGCAGCAGTTCTTGGCTGTTCCTAATTAATTCCTAAACAAAGACCACTCTGGCAGCAACGGTTGATGAAGCCAGTTGACCTCCGGGTGCAGAAATGATGACACAGATGTTGCTGCTGCTTCGCAACCTCATTTTTCAGCGTGCACCACTGGGTCAACCCAGACTCATCACCACTGTCCCGAGGGTAGAAGCTGCTCGTTGGGGAGGCTTTGAGACCCCGTCTGTCACCTCGTGTGGCTGCTGGCCTCCTGAAAGTCAGAAGCTTACTGGCAGCAGCTGGGCTAAAACAGGCCAGAAAGACAGCAGTTCGGGCTTTGGTGGATTCGAGAGATTCCCCAGTTGGAGAATCTCTAATTTGTGGGATGCGTAGGAGGCAACTGATAATAATAATCACAGTCACCATGGATTTAGCTTCCATGATGTGCCAGGCATGATCCTGGGCATGATGCCTAGTAATCTCATTTCATTCAACATAAGCTTTTAAGGTACAAGCTACTCTCCTAAATGTGAAATCAAAGAAACAAGCTATGGCAGCTACAGAGACAAGATTCACAAATGTGACGGTGCACAGCACTGCCTATGGGTGGGGTGGCATGCACTTCATTAGGGTTTCTTCCCTGAAGCCTCAATCCACAGCAAGTAACCTCTGGAAGGTTGACACCTCTCTCCAGGGAGTATGGGCATTAGGTAGAGAAAAGCCCCGAGTAAGCCAGGCGCTTCCCCCTTGAGTTGGCACTGTTTCTGTCTTGCTCGCTTTGTTCAGTGTGTTAGTTTGAGGACATGGGCTGAGGATGGTGGTCTTGAGTCCACTCATCTATAAGAGTGGCATATTCTTACACATCTCCTTTGGGAATAATCATGCACAGACAGAGTTTGGTAAAATTCAAATAAGTGGTATTCAACCAGGGCCATGCTGGAGTATGATCAGAGGCCAGGATAACTGTTAGAGTTAGAGATGGAGAAGCACTAGCCACAATACCACACCCTGGGTGGCTAAAACAACAAAAATCTATTTCCTCACAGTTGTCCCCTGCCAGCCCAAGGATTCAGCAGGGTTGGATTCTGTTGAGCTCCCTTCCTGGCTTAGCAATAGGCATCATCTTGCTGAGACAGCATATGGCCTTTCCTCTATGTGTCTACATCACTTCTGTTTCTAAAGACACAAGTAGGTCCACCCTGATGACCGCAGATGAATTTAATGACCTTGCAAGGCTCTGTCTCCAAATACAACTACACTGGAGTGCAGGTCTCAACATATGAATCCAAGGGACACTATTCAGCCCATTCTGAATCTTAAGAAGGCTACCAAGGATCCGACCATGGGACCATAAATTGCCTATCTGCAAGACTTCAGACAAATGCCCACCAGCAATTCCACTTACCTGCTTGTGACAGGGACTCATGGGCTTCTTCTAGTCCTGGCCAACCGCATGACCCTAAATAAGGCTCTGGTCCAATGTTCGATCTCCTCAGCTCTATGGCAACATTGTAAGGAGCTCATGCTTAGGACACTGCCAGGGGATTTTAATAGGCTTGCACATAGGAACATGCTCTATGAATGCTAGATGGTCAGTAATATTTGGACTTTAAGATGAGCTATAACTTATTGAGAAATTTCTGTTTGTCACACCTCAAGGTTTTCATTTTACACAGATGTTTCTATTCCTCACAATAATTGAATCACAGTCGATGCCACTGCCAAGGCTCTTTTATAGTTCAGGAAACTGAAATTAGGAGAGGGAAGTGGTTAGCTTAGGATCACACAGATCAGCAGAGGCCAGCAGATCCAGGCTCCAGAAGATGCCCCGCTGCTGTATGCTATCCTTACAGGTGTGGATGGCCTATCTGGATCATCTGCAGTGAAGAGGGAAGGGAGCTGCCCGCGTCTCCCGCAGCAGCTCGGCACCATCTCTCAGAGCCTCTAGCCCAGCCGACACATTTCACTCCCTATTAAGGAAATCTAAGATAGGGCAGGCCTCCGGGCACTTCATTAGGGAACACCAGGACATGACAGTGCCGGAACAAAATGGGAGCTGAAGAGGTGCCCGTGGGAAAAGCCCAGAGTGCCTCTGGCTTGTTTCCCTGCACAATTTTAGAGGACAGCAATGACTGGAGGCCAAAGAAACAAGGGCAGGGCTGGATTAAATGGGGTTTCTAGGGCTGGGGAGATAGATCGAGGGGCTAAGTGCCTGGCTGGCAAGCCCAAGCATCTGGGTTCAAACTCCGGTAGCACAGACCATGCTGGCTCCAGAACCCTGGGTGCTCTGTGCTGGTCTAAAGCCAGGTATGGTGGTGCACATCTGTAATCCCAGTGCTGGGGAGACTGAGACAGGGGGATCACTATGTATCTGAGCTGCATAGAAAGACTCTGTACCAAATAAATAAATAAAACATTAAAACATAGGACTTCTTGGTCAGGGCAAGAGCTTTCCTGCCAGCAAAACAGACACCAGATGTTGGTGTCTGGGTGCTCCCAGCAGTGTGGACTGGGTGTGTCTCAATGTACCAACCCTTACGGTGGAAATACTGGGAGTTGCCTGGCAGGGATCTGTAAGAATTAATTAATTATTTCACTTATGAGTATATTTTCAAGTGGCATCCACTTCGATATAAATGCTTCAAGCTTATCATTCTTAATAGCTGAGTAATATTCCATTATATAGAAATACCACATCTTTTTCAACCATTCCTCATGTGTTGGACTTCTTGGTTGTTTCCAAGATTTTGCTATCACAAATTGTGCTGCTATAAACATAGGTGCACATATATCACTATGATATAATGTTTTCAGTTCCTCTGGGAAAATTCCCACTACGGGGATAGCCAGCTTGAATGGGATTTCCAGTCCTACTCTTTTGAGGAGTCTCCACACTGATCTCCACAATGGTTGTACCAGTCTACATTCCCACCAGCAGTGGAGAAGTGTTCCCTTTTCCCCACAACCTCTTGGCTGATTTCTTTATGATAGCCATTCTTTCTGGAGTGAGATGGTGTCTCAGTGTTTTTTGTGTTTGCATTTCACGAACCAGACACACATGTATAAATATTGTATAGTTTCCCTAGTATAAGTAGTGAAAAGAAGAAATACAAATAGAAATGTACAACAACAACTAAAAACAATTGAGTCAGATAAGGCAGAGTGAATGGCATGTGCTGCAGGGTACTAATCAGCTTTTCTTCTGGATGGCTAACAACCTAAGTTCACAGATCAAAATTGAAGAAATAGAAGAGCCACAAGGCCAGCCAACATTTTGGCCCTAACCTTTCAAGGTCAGCAAAGACTCATGACATAGGAGAACCTGTACTGCAACATCATGAAACCCAGTTGAGCCCCAAATTTTCTGAACAAGGAGATTATGGAGCCACAGAGGAAAAGATCAGAGTTCTATAGTGTGCCTGAGGAGAATCACATGGAGAGAAAACTTTCTCTGAGGCTCTCACAGAGAGCAAACTGGTCAAGCATTGGCCATGACACATCCACATGGATGACACAGACAAAGGTACAGGATTGCAAGATAAACCCTGAGGGGACTTCACTGACCTCATCAAAAACAAAAACTACATGTTCTAGTATACAGGTCTTGCTCTATCTAGGTCTTAACCATCCAGCAAAAAAGTATAAAAATAAGGTGTACAACGCGGGGCCATAATAATAAGTTGAGCTGTAAATGGCTATGGTCAACAACTTCTTCAGATAACTCACTATTGTTGTGGAATGCTGGACTGTGTTGGATTGTGTTGTTGCATTCAGGCACCTAAATTTGTTGAATGACAATGGAGTGCCCATCTTTGACAGGTGTAGACAAAGGAAGGGGTATAGAAAGGAAGAATCATGACGTGTGTGTATGGACAGTACATTTGGGATAGATAATGCCATGCTTCTGCATAATTCTATGAGAGGCAAGATTTGCACTAATGGGGGTGGACAGGATATGCCGGCTTCTAGTACTATGGACAACCACTAGGAAAATAACAAGGTAGAAAGTATTAATTATCGAATCTTTGATATAATTCAGGTATAAAAAATAAGATAGGTAAATAGCTATACTCTCCTAATTTATTGATAAAAGACATCTGCTATAATAATGTCTGTAAGTATAATATCATGTATGCACCTTGTAAAATACCAAAATATTATGAAAACAGTTTGCAATGTATTAAGTTATCGAATCCGTCTTGTTGTCTTAAAACTGTCTCATTGATATTTGTACTTCAATAAAATTAAAAATAAATAAATAAATAAAAGAAAAGAAAGAAAAATAAAAATAAAGCATTAATTAACAATCAAGGCTCTGACTTCCCTTCTTCTGTTCCACTGAGCTGGAGCTAAGTGACTCCCCACATTTTCAGGCTTTTCTTAACTCTATATAGCTGTCTTTTGGGGGGAAAAGGTTGGCTTTGTTTGGTTGTTTGTTTGTCTCCTATAGTGGGAAGTAAATTCACAACCTTGCCCTTGCCCAGTAGCCACTGTGCCACTCAGCCATACACCCCCCCCAGCCCCACCCATGGATATTGAAAGTGATATGACATCCAGTGTACCTGGGCTAGGGAAACAAGCACCAGGTAATTCTTTTGTTGCTGGTGGTGTGATGCTTAATTTATTTCCTTCTAAAAACTATTTACATGAGACATTGTTGATATCTGAGAAAGTATCTATTTAACATGCATAACTCAATGAAAAAGAAACCCCCTACACTGTTAGAGACAATGCCGATTAGCACAACCATGATGGAGAAGAGGAAGATATCTCAAAAACTTCAAAATGGAACTACCATCGGGTCCAGGAGAGCTACGCTAGATAATTCTCCTGGAGGAATAACACTTTATTCCACATACAGAGACACAATAAACAGAAAGAAGAATTAGTGACACGAAGCGACATAGAAAACCTCCTCTCGCACTGTGATCAGGCAAGGGCTTTAGAATCAAGGCACCAAGTTTCTAACATTATGCTACTAACACTGTATTAAGTATTTACTGTCTGTGTACATCAATCTCTCCCAAAGTGACACAGGCAAACTGTTCTAAGGAAATGATGTATGAATTAAGAAAAGCAATGCACATAATATGCATATTTCCCAACATACAACATACAACATAGTGCTCGGTACTACTAATAAGAGAATTCATTTTTCCCTTACCCTTGCAAATAACTTGCAATAATCCTACAATTGTAGAAACCCAGGGGTGCACAGATTTTTCTGCCTTAATTCCAACCTTACATTATGTTTAATCAAGCAATTTACAAGGGGCAAAACTAATTAGGGCTTTAAAAGTTTCTTCTACAAGTATGAACTGCAATCATGATAAATCATCTCTGACATATGCCCAGCTCCTCCAAGTGACAGATGACAAACAAAAGCAGGGCAAGGTCCTCCTCTCAGGCAGAATCATTGAGTTAATGCAAGAATTATTGCTTCTGAAATCCACTCCAGTCCTATTGCGGGGAACGTTCCAATTTATCAAAGCCAAATGAACATTAATTGCAGCCGTCTGGTAAGTTTTCCAGCCACTCTGACCTTCATTGAATTTTAATCCAAAACAGATAAGATTTCCTTCCACACAAGAGGAAACAACACAATTAGCTCAAAATGACAGCTAGATTATGAAACAGGCACACATGAGCAGGACACACACACATAAACACACACACACACATACACACACTCACACACACACTCCCACTCAAGCACACCACCTAAGAAAACACTGACTCAACTTGACTTAAAATTCAGAACAAAAGCAACAGACAGAGAAAAGGTAAAGAAATACAAGCACACATCTGTCTCCCCTGCCCCCTCCTTCATTCACAGGAGAAACTTTGGAGGCAGAAGGCAAGATGGAGAAGGTGGCAGGCTGTAAGGGAGACAGAATTTCCCTTAACTGCGGTAATTAATGTTATGTCTCACTGGGGAGAGATTAGAAAAAAACAGAGGAAAGGAAGAAAAAACAAGTATTATTTTGCTATTAAAGACGCCCTTGAGCTGGGGAGCATTAGCAGCACAAGTTCGAACTGGATAATTGTTGACTGTATGGTTAGATTTGCAGACAGGGTGAGCAGTGCAACTAGGCAGAATACAGGTGTGGAGAAGGGATATGGAGCGGGCTCTCTGCACACAGCGGTAGGAAGCCGCTGAGAGTGGATTACAGCCTGGGGAGCGAAGAGTGGGTCAGTATGGCTCACAGGCACTCACATGCACACAGCATACATGCACACACACACACACATGCACTCATGCACACACTTATGCACACACATGCCATACATACACACACACACACACACACACACACACACACACACTGCTATGCAATCCACACAGAAAGGCCAGCTGTCACAGACCTGCCACCTGACACAGCCAGCCACTCTTAGAAACCTACACACTTAATTTACCATTCACTTTCATTTTGAAAATGAATTGGACTAGATGACTTTTTAAAAGAGCTTTCTGGAGGATTAAGGAAGAATTTTCTGTTTTCATCACTGCCACGCATTCACTCTAATATGCGGCTGCATCCCAGGGGCTCTGCCCATCAGGGGCTTTCTGTGCTGAAGTGTTCAGTAGCCCAAAGAATCAGCTGCCTCTTCCCAGTGCAGGGTCAACTCTGCCTCATTAGCGGAGTCTATTGGCTGGCAGTGATGAAGATGGACGCTGTCTTAGTCACTTTTCCAACACTGGGACAAAACACCCAATGCCTACACCTTAAAGGAGGAGGAGAGGTCTATTTTTGTTCACAATTTCAGTCCAGAGTAAGCTAGTTTCTGGGCAAAAATGGCAGGGTGAGGGACTATCGGTAGGGAACTGCTCTCACAAAACAGACAGGAAGGAGGGAGAAAGCAAGGGTGAAGATCACAGTGTTTTCGACCATGTCTCCAGAGCCCCACCTCCACATATCACATTCACCTACCAGATCCAAATATGAATGGACCCACTGATGAGTGATCCAATCACATTCCAAATACATGAGACTGTGAGAGTTCAGAGTCATAGTGGGCCCCTCCTTGCCTCTGTAAGAAAGAAAATACTAGAGATTGCAATAAATTTGCAGGTTTCATTCTGGGGCAGGCTGCTGGCTGTGTGATCTTAGAAGGCCTTGGCTTTAAGAGAAGCCATAGAAGGTACTCATCAAAGCAACACTTGTATCTAGTCCATGTACGGTAGGTCACGTTGTTTGCAGAAATTATTATTGCCACTATGTACTGATGGAAATGTAGCCCTGAGAAACTGAGCAACTTAAGCTAAGTTTGTACTGCATGGAATATGATGAGCTGACAATTCTAATGTGGTCAGTTCTTCCTAAAGGCAATACTATGTTTTGTTCTTAATGTTTTTGTTTTGAAATAGTTATATATTTGGGAAGTTGTAAAGCTAGAGTGTTCCTATGTTCTCTTCAGTCAGCTTCCTCGTGCCAACATCTCATTTAATGACAATGAAATAACTAAAAATGAGGGTACTGGAAATGATACAATGCCTTAAAACAAAACATAGGACTTATACAAATTGCATCAGAGTTTTGCTAGTGTCATTTTTTTAATGTATTGAGTACAAGGTTTACAGGGTCTCACTACATAGATCAGACTCACAGTGATTCTCGTATTTTCAGCCTCACAAGCACTAGGATTACAGGCCTATGCCCCATGCCCAGTCTCAATCACTGTCTCGGCACACCCCAGGGGTGGGGCTGACTTGGCAGGAGGGCAGGCAGAGGATCAAAACCTAGTGCTGTGCTCTGCCTAAGCAGGCCCCTTAGTCTGCTGAGCTATCTGACCAGTGCTAGTGTCCATTTTTATTCAATTTTGTTTGGTCTTTGTAATCCAATCTAGTTCAGAGTCCCACAGGGCACTTAGGCATCCACTCTCCCCTGTCTCCAATCTGTAACAGTTCTTCAATCCTTCATGTTCTTTTTGACATTGATGCTTTTGAGGAGTACTTTTCATTTATTCTGTAGCATGTCCCTCCCTGAGTTTTGCTGAACTATTTCTCATAATTACAGTGCTTACACCTCATTAGCCAGACACCAGAGTGCCGGCATTATTCTCTTCTTAACACATCATGGATGGGGATCCATGATGCCAGTGTGCCATTTCACTAGTGATGCTAACTTTGACTAGTTTGCTGAGCTAGTGAGATGTATTACATAGTGGAATCTAGTAAGATGGGTCCACTTCAAAATCCTTAGAAATTATACATGTTACTCTATTTGGGAAAAAAAAAGATTTTGACAGATATAGTTAAGTTATGAATCTTATAGCTGAATTACCAAAGTAGGGCCTCCATCCAACAACATGTGTCCTAATAAGAGAAAAAGAGAAGATACAACAGACAAGATGAGATAAAGTAGCCACGAACCAAAGAACAGTAGGAACCACCGGAAGCTCAAAGAGTGAAGGACTCCTGGAGGACCCCTGAAGGAGTTTAGGACCCTTGGAGGAAGAGCTGCCCTGATAACACCTCAATTTTAGAGTCTAGAACCATGAAGCATCCCTTTCTATAGTTGAAAGTCCCTCCTTCTGTGGCAGCATGTTATAGCAACCCAAGGAAGCAAACACGAGTGGCATGAGCCAGGTTCTCCGAGTCACTTGTTTTCTGTTTGTAATTCATAAATATATGGGGTAGTGAGATTTCTTGGAGACTCAGTAAAGACCCTCTCTGTTCTCAGAGTTTCATCCATTAATTGTGTACACATCAGTGGATTTTGTCAGTAGTAATTATTACAGTAGCTATTGTCTAATGGTGATTTTCTCTTTCCCTCTTTTCTTTCACATATATTAATGGGACAGTCAACTACAAAGAAGAACTATCTCTTCTACCACATTTACTTAGTTAGTTGATTGTTTTAAACACTGGTTTAAAGTTAATATTCTTACTAACTCACACTCCACTTAATTCAAATGATGTTTGTGAAAACCAAGTATAACAACAAATAAAGGAAGAAAATTAAAGGCAAGAAGGAAAAGAAAGGGATCTTCTCTAGAGCCAGGCCAAGACTGCTTAGGAACCTTTCCTTGTTTAGTTTTTCTTCTCCCAATCCCTCGCCTACAGTCTGCGCAGCCTCACATGCAGGAGAAAGTGAGAATCAGTGACGCTCAACACTGAGCCTAAGGGCCAACAATAATAAGGAGGTGAGTCACAAAGTGAATCCATACTTGTCTTTCTCGAAGCCCACATCCTTCCCATCAAACCAAACTGCCTTTTGGACATAAGACAGAAGGGAGACAGAGCAATGAAGTGGAAAGTGAGGTGGACATATCAGGGTATGCAAAATGAACCTTGCCACCCACATTCACAGGCAAGGTTGGAAATGTCATAAAGGCATGAAGCTCCACAAAGTGCACATGCCCTACATTGTTTGGATTGCTGTTATTAGAGTATTCTAAGAAGGCCTGAACTGCTGGATGGGGAAGTGTAGAAGAAAAGCTGGGTCCTGGGGAGAGAGTTCAAGGGCATAAGTACCAGCCTGGCAAGAGTAAGGTTCCAAGTTCAATCCCTAGTATCAAAAGAAAAGAGAGAGAGAGAGAGAGAGAGAGAGAGAGAGAGAGAGAGAGAGAAAGAAAGAAAGAAAGAAAGAAAGAAAGAAAGAAAGAAAGAAAGAAAGAAAGAAAGAAAGAAAGAAAGAAAGAAAGAAAGAAGCAAAAGAAAAA
The DNA here is from genome assembly GCA_004027165.1 of Ctenomys sociabilis. NCBI lineage: Eukaryota > Metazoa > Chordata > Mammalia > Rodentia > Ctenomyidae > Ctenomys > Ctenomys sociabilis. Next base: position 29,000 of record PVKA01024990.1, read on the forward strand.
GAAAGAAAGAAAAGCTGGAGCCCAGGAGGATGCCCCTTACCACTAGGGGGTCCTGCATGCCCATCCTGCCAAGCTCTTCACTTCGCTGCTCTGTAAGATTTCCACTTTTCCTTTTGCCCTCCAACCTGGGCACTTAGCCCAGTTCACTGTCCACTCCGCTTCCCTGCTGAGGTCCCCTCCCCATTTCACCTGGATGCTCCCTCTCTCCACCCCAACGTCCTCCTCAGCCCCCACAGTGCCCCATAGTCCCCTGCAATCTGCTCTCCTCCTCTGTTCTTTCTTGGGCTTAAAGTCTTCATCCCTCTTGCTCTGCTGTTTCTGTTTCCCTGCTTGCTTCCATGCTGCCTTTCCTCAGTGCATCTAATTCTCTTCATGGTCCTCTATTTCTTTAGCTAAATGTTTTGCCTGTTCCTACCAACTTCCCTTTATTTTTCTATATTTCTCTCAGTATTCGTGGCTCCCCTTTCTCTCCCTTTCCCTTTACTCCTCTCTGTCTATGAACATTTGTCTTTCTTTAGTGTAGATGCAGACAAGTGTCTGCTTTTCCTGCAAGCAAAGTACATGAAGTATCAAGTACTGTTTGCCTTACTCCTGAGAAGGGGGTGGTGGTGCAACATAAACAAGTGAAAGGTGGCCGAGGGGCTTTGTGAGGTCCGTTATGCTTTTAGCTCCAACATCCTACCACGTTGCACAGTTCTATTACTTTGGGGAAAGTTCTGCCAAGTGTTTTCACATGCACGGTCTCAGTTTGATATAACAGCTTTAATTTTTTTTTTCCATTTGCAAATGACCAAACAAGAAGCTCAGTGAAAAGACTCACTCCCATCTCAGGAGCTTGTACTTGCCAGGCAGATGCTTACGCCTCTGTGCTGTCTCCCCATCCCCACTCCTACCTATGTAGCTGTGGATGGTGAAGTCTGAGCTTGGCTGCAGGCCTCCTGACATCAAATTCCACACTTGTTCCATTCCCTATGGTGTTGCCAAATGCAGGCCAGGGAAGCCAAGTTTCCTGAGAGCAACTGTCAAGGCTCATTCTCCCATTTGATCTTTGAGCTAAGAAAACACATTCACAAGTTCTACCTAATAAGCCAGGCGAGTAGTCAGAACACTATCCTTGAATACTTCCTGTGTCTAGAGTTCCTGTGAACCAGTTATATGCTCTGTCAGTACGTTTTCCAATAGTAGATGCAGAGTAATAAGGACACCTATTCAACTGGGCTTGCTGCAATAGCAGAATGAGTTGATCATGTCCAGCACTAGAATAGTGCTATTTAGTATCATTATTCCTTCAACGAACTTTTTTTGTTTATTTGTTTTCTTTCATGTATTTGGTACAGGGTCTCATTATGCAGCTCAGATTCACAGTGATCCTCCTGTTTTCAGCCTCCCCAGCACTGGGATTACAGATGCACAGCACACTTCTGGACTCTGTGGCCAGCTCAGAGAGCCCAGAGGTGAGGCTGCTGCAGCCTTGTAGTGCTGGGATCCAACCCCAGTCCCTGCACTTGCCTAAGCAGGCACTTAGTCTCCTGAGCTATCTCACCAGCTCTTCTTCAACATTCCTTACTGCATTTTTTTCTCATGACTTTTCTACTCAGTAAGTAGTTATTTTCACATACAGTTTTCAGATGTAAATACACCATTTCTCAATATCTCACCTTGAACTTCTAAGACTACTTGTTTAGAATATTGGAAAGATAACTTAAAATATGTGACTACTTCTAGCAATTAGATTGCATAGTTCATTCATCCTGAGTTTGCAGTTGGTTTTCTAAAGGCTTTAATTTAATTTTTTTTATTTCCCTGTTAGCACGTAGCCTTTCATCATCTGATTTAATAAGCAGATAAACCATTGCATGATTTTGCCATTGAATCAGTGAATGAAAGAATGAGCGATATAACCTTAAATGAGTAAATACACTGCTTGGGGAAATGATCTGAAACTATCTTCTGTGGTAATCTTTAATAAGTATTATGATGTGAACATCACACAGAGTCTATAAACACATTTACTGATTGAGATTCGTAACAATAGTTTCTTAGATTTATGTAGAATTCTATAATCTTCAAAGTATTTTTCTCTATATTATTATATTATAGAACCATTGATCATCTTACTTTGAAAGAACTATAATAATCATATAATTTAACTATTATTTCCCTCAGTATCCCATACAATAGGCCTCCTAGCCTTTGCTTATACACGCTTGGGGACATGGAATTTGCTACAGAGTAACTCAGATCAATCTGTTGCTGGAGAGCCCAAACATCTTGAATGATTTGTTCCACTTTTCGTGTGAATTTCAGTGCGTATCTCTGAACCTTGTAATACAAGTCCATAGCATTTTCTGTGAGACATATCCTTTGAAAGAAAAATACCTTAGAAGGTCCTTTCTTCTTTTACATCAAACTAAACATTTTCTTTCATTCCACTTCTCAAAACATTTTGTCACTATAAAGAACAAAGACAAAGAGAGAGAGAGACAGAGACAGAGAGAGAGAGAGAGAGAGAACTATGATGAAAGATACTGACTTAAAGCACTTTGTATAACATCTAAGGAAATCTTTAAAACAAGAAAATCTACATCAAAATGAAATACCATTGTTTAAAGATGGGGAGAGGAAGAAGTAGAGCTTATATCACTAACTTTCTGAAACACAAGTGACAATAATTTTCTTTAACAGAAACTTTAATCAATGCAAACATAAAATAGATTTATCTCACCATGTCAACATAACAATGACAGGGTCAAAATTAAGTGCAATGAAGAAACAAGTTCTGCCACACTTGCTAGGCCTCTGTTTCACCTGAAGCAGTTAAACCCTTCTCACATTCTAACTAAACAACAACAAAAGCAAGGTCAATTGTTTCTCCACTATTCGGATTTATACTCATAGATTTCAAACTGAGCTACCACAGCTGATGGGCTGGAAGAGTCTGTCCTGGTGAACAGTGTAAGACACCCACAGGCTTCCAGCCAAGAGGTCCCTCTGCTTCTGCACCTGTCGGCAAATCAATTCCTTGGGGTTTCTTTTCTCCTATTGATAAACTGCTGGCATGAGCAACCGCTCTCTCCCTACCTGACGTGTTTCCAAGTTCTATCAAGTGTTTTGGGCACCCATAGTAGATACTTCATAAATAACAGGCATGATAGACCCTCACTGCTGCTACCATTTCAATAACAGACCCAGCATTTTGAGCACTACGGAGCATTAGGCACAGTGCCATGCAGAACTTAGCCCAAGAACACAGACCTTCAATTTAGACTGACAAGAGCTGGAACCCAAGCTTCAACACCTACCTGTGATGTGAGTAAGCAGGCTGCAAAGCCGCACTGATGCTCCCTCCTCTGTAAAGGAGGGAAATCACAGCTCCTACATTATACAGGCATTTGAACAATTAAAATAAATAGCACGAAGCTCTTCACTGTCTGCTGTGCAGAAAGTTCCTGATGAGAAAGTTTTTTCATTATACAGGATGCTTATAAATGTGAATTCATTTAATACTTAGGTTAAACCTCTAACGAGTAAAGAATATTGTTGTGGTTTTAAAAATTATCAGGATGATTTGGACAAAGATGTGTAATTCGCAAGAAAGGCATCATTTAACCTTATAATCAACCTCCTATCCAAACCCTCTTTGAATGTGATCAAGAACTTACATAAGGCGAGATTCTTGTAAGAATACACTCATAAGACTCCTCAAAAGAATAGGACTAGAAATCCCATTCAAGCCATCTATCCCCCTACTGGGAATTTTCCCAAAGGATTTGGATACTATGTATCATAGAGATATATGTGTACCTATGTTTATAGCAGTGCTATGTGTGATAGCAAAATCTTGGAAACAACCAAGATGTCCATCACATGCATAGAGATATATGTGTACCTATGTTTATAGCAGTGCTATGTGTGATAGCAAAATCTTGGAAACAACCAAGATGTCCATCACATGAGGAATGGTTGAAAAAGATGTGGTATTTCTATATAATGGAGTATTACTCAGCTATTAAGAATGATAAGTTTGAAGCATTTATACTGAAGTGGATGCCATTTGAACATATACTCATAAGTGAAATAAACCAGACACACATGTGTAAATATTGTATAGTCTCCCTAGTATAACAAGCGAAAAGCAGAAATACAAAAGGAAATGTACAGCAAGTAAATTCAATTGAGTCAGATAAGGCAAAGTGAATGGCATATGCTGCAGGATACTAATCAGCTTTTCTTCTGGATGGTTAACAACCTAAGATCACAAGTCAGAGTTGGAGAAATAGAAGAGCCACAAGGCCAGTCAACATTTTGACCCTAGCCTTTCAAGGTCAGCGAAGACTCAGGACATAGGAGAACCTGTACTGCAACATCATGAAACTCAAGTGAGCTCCAAATTTTCTGAACAAGGAGATTATGGAGCCACAGAGGAAAGAGATTGAAGTTCTAAAGTGTGCCTGGGGAGAGTCACATGAAGAGAAAACTTTCTCTCAAGCTCTCACAGAGAGCAATCTGGTCAAGCATTGGCC
>PVKA01024991.1:0-20586 GCA_004027165.1 Ctenomys sociabilis
GTGAGGAGTGTGGGGGAGAAAACTCTCTTTCCAGTCAATGGCTTGCAGACTCCATCTAGGTGCTCTGGCTTTTGCTTCAGTGACACTCACTGCATGTGACATTTTCTCTACCTAGAAGCCTGCTAGGAAGATACATTGGTTGATCGACTCCCTACTTCTCTTACCACATATGCTTATATCAATGACATTGCAAACTGCTATTTTCAAAATCAGTATAAGGACTGAATAATAACTTAATAGTTAATTTCTTTATTTTTGGTACAGAGGGCACAATTCATCCACTGATAGTATTTTCTATGAGCAGAAGTGAAAAATATGCCTAAACAAGAACAAAAAAATTCCATAATTAGGACCTGTTTATTTGGTGAGGTTTTTTTTTTTTTTTTTGAGACAGGTTCTCCTTACATAGTTCAGATTGGCCTTGAACTTGTTATGTGGCCCAAACTGAACTGGAAGTCACGGGGATCCTGCTGCCTCAGCTTCCTGAGTGCCAGGATTACTGTTTATTTGAAAATATAGTGCCAAGCTCATTAGTTAAGTTTTCCCAGTGGGCAGTCCTCCCTTCTGTTTGCAGGCCTTGGGAAGAAGAACTTACTTGTGCTCCAGAGGCTGTGCCTGCCACGCTTTGTAGGACCTTGTTTGAATATACAGAGGGGTTAAGTGAGTGGAAGTAGAGACATTATCCTGGAAAATGGAAATAGATTTCAGTTCTCTGGAGTTAAGTGCACAAATTTAAGTTCAAAATTCTTGTTTCTGTGCTTGAAGATGGTGATGTATGGAAAATCGAAATTAGGAGTATAACTCCTAGAGTTCACATTCAGATTAGAAGCCTAAAGACCTGAGAAAAATGAAAACTCAGAGCATTCTTTTGAATGTTTTATACTGGTTTGTACTTGAAGGAATCCCTGTTGTCCTGTTGGTGGCGGTAAAGCACCACTCATTGCTATGGAAATGATCTGAAACAGTACTTTGAATTCTGAGACTTTCTTTAATTTGATTTTCTCTCCCAACATCATTTATTTGAATTGTTTGGTTTTAAACTTGCTCTGATGCTTGAGGATAGTGTTAATAGACTCTCTAACAAATGCTAACAAAAACCAACAAAATACAGGGTTTCTAATTATAGGGCACTCAAGGAAATTTCAAATTTTTAGAAATGATATATTTCTTAAATTAGGGATCTATGTCAGAAAAAAAAGTCCATCATCACAGAAACATGCATTTATTCAATAACAGCTTTTTATTTTGGTACTGGGAGTCAAACTCAGGCAGGCACTGTGCTACTGAGCTACATCCCCAGCCCAGTTCACTGAGATTCTAATTAAATTCTCTAATCTTCCTGATAACCTTGCATATTTCTTTATAAAATAACAAGGCAATAAAATGTGGTTTCTAACTTAATCTGTTATGTGTATATATACATACATGTATGTATATGTGATTATGTTTGTACCCTGTTTGTATATATGTTTTAGTCATTCAATGAATAAAATTCATTTTTTTACCCCCTTCTGGAAAAGCTAATTGTCTGGTGTTTTGACATAGCATTGCAGCCTCTCCTACAAGCCAGCCTCTAACAAAGTGAACCTGTTCAGAACTTCTGGTAATAGAATTATTTTTCTCCCAAAAAGTTTGTAAAGGCACCAAAAATCTGCATATGGTGTGCCCAGACTTGTTGGGGTTCATGTTGTAAGGCCAGCCTGGGCTGCAAATTGAGCAGCACAGGCCAGCTTGAGTCGCATAGTGAGACCCTGTCTCAAAAGAAAAAAGACAAAAAAAAAACAAAAACCTTGCTACAGCCATTCAGACGTGTAGGGTATGAGAATCACAAAGGACCTGTGTTTTTTTTTGTGTGTGTGTGTGTAGCTATCCTGTGAAAAAGAGATTATTATCCTGCTTGCTGCTCAAGCCCAGTATCTTTCACTCAAAATGTCATGCTTTTAAAAAATATATTGTGTAGTAGGTGACTCTGAAATTATGATGAAAACAGCTTCTGCTTTATAAATCTATATTGGCATTGCATTGAGTGAAATAAGTGCTTCATCCAAGTTGTTGAAGGCTGCATGTCCAAAGATAATTGTCCCAATTAAGAAAAGATACTGGCTGAATAGGGTAAAAGCAGAGCCAGAGAAAGCAAGACCCATTATGTCACCAAATAATTGAATTTAGGCTAATGAAAATGAACTCAGTGTTCAAATGATCATAAAATTATTCTTTCTATTGCCTGGCTAGAGTCCCGAGTTCTGCCAATCCACTGTTCTTTCATTGTCTTTAAGATGTATGAGGTCCTTCTTGAAAGGTGTCTGACACTCTAGTCAGATTATTTACTTTGACTAATTACTGTGTGTGACTGATCATAGGGAGATATGATCAGACTTTTGTCAAAAGATATTACTGCCCAATAATTTTTACGACCCTTTTTATTCATAAGAGATGCTGGTATTGCTTTTCAGCATGAAATAAACTAACTTTTTTTTCATTAAAGTGTTGACAGTTTGACAATTCACTATGAGAACTAATCAGTATTATCACAATAGTATAATAGTATAATTTCCTCTAGTCAGAGAAAATTCAACTGAACCATAAACAAATTTATGTGATACTTGACTTATTAATGTTGAAAGAAACTCATACTTATTTTAATAAAAATACAATAGAAGTAGAATTGTTGTTTCATTTTCTTTTATTTTCCTGTGATCAATTATTTCTGGAAAAAGTAAATGAATTTAGAGCAGATTGTTTACTTGTGACACTTGTAACCTTATGTAATAAAATTTTTATGTCTACTTAAGTAGACAATGAATATCTAAAGGAAAAACAACAAAAAATTGAAATGATCTAATTAAGATGTTATGTTTGTCTTAGAAGTCACAGTCTAGAAAGATAGTAATTTGCCCCCAAGGCAGGAAGCTCAAGTTCTATATGTTTTGTGTGATTTTGTTTTGCTTCCCACCCCAACATCTCCTTCAGTGTTGCCCTCTAGTACATCCCTGCTCCAATTCAAATGAACACAGAAATTTCAAGACAACCAGTTTCCTTTTAAATAGGAAGAAAGTTGTATGTATCAGTCTTATTCACAGTGACAGAAGTTTGGTCTATGGCTACAGTTAGCTGAAGGGGAAGAAAGAAACATAGTCTTTAGCTCAGCAGCTGATTGCCCTCTTAAAATCTTTATTCGTATGAAAGGAGGAGAAAATTCTTTTCAAGAACAATTTCAGTCTGTTGTAGTTTGCCCCAGTGGCCATTCAGTGTCTGTGACCACCTTTATTTTCACACATAGACACTCCTTTTCTTCCAAAGGAGACGTTGCCAAAGTTCCATTCAGTTATTTCATCTGCCCGAAGTCAGGGGTCTCTGGATAATGTATATTCCTATCTCTTGGGTTAGAGATCATTCTTTTTACTCTTTGGACAAGTTATCTGTTCATCTCATACCCACTGTACAAAAGTAGAAGTGTAGCTGCAATAGAAGCTGTCATTCAAAAAAGAGAAGAAAGGAAAACATCAGTCAGTATACCATAGAATTTCCAAGATTCCTTGCTAAGCAGTAGTTTTCTTGTTTTTTCATCTAGCTGTTCCAGTTTCCTCTATGACCACATCTAAAGATGGTGTTAGTGAGTACATCCGCTTTGGGAGCTCCAAAACTTTCAAAATTGTCTATTTGTGAAGATTTAGAATCCTGAGAAGTGTTTTAGTAATCACACAAGCTTTGCTGTTAGACCAGCCTTTTGGTTTCTTTTGAGAAATAACTCCCTCATGCTCTATGTTCTTTAAGTATTTTTGTTTCTGGGTAAACTCTGAGTAAACATATCCAAAGTTCTTTTTCCAGACATAGTCCTTAAATCTTTTGTTTTATTTATTTGTTCACTAGTTTTTAGATACTTTTTCTTTCCCTGTTTAATTATTTTTTTACCTTGAGGCTGAATAAAACCACAAACTTAGGTCAGAGCATAAAACCTTTAGTTTGATCTGTGCTTCTTGGCTGATACTATGTTTTGGCTGACAAATATTTTTTGTTTCTGTGGAGGTTTTGTATTTATTTTTATTTTTTAGATAAGATCTTACTACATAGTGCAGGCTGGCCTTGGACTTCGTATATGTAGCCCAAGTTGTGTGGTGGTGATCCTGCTACCTCAGCCTCCCAAATGCTGGGATTACGGGTAGGTGTCACCATGCTCAACTGTCTAACAGGTCTTTTCTCCCTTCTGCTTAAGAAAATTGGTTGAAAAAAAAATATATATATATGTATATATAAATAATTAGCCATCCACGTTGTGAAAATCTGTAACATATGTATCATTGTATGTTATTCTGTTTATGTCATTTGTTCTCTTTGTTTTTGCTTCTGTTTTCACTCTTCAAGTTAAAATACAAATAAATTAAAATTTAAAAAAAGAAAAGTAGTTGGGTTTTTTGATCTTGAGGTTCCAGTCACCACACATATTTACTTAGATAGTAGATAACTTCCTAGCCACCTTTCTAGTGATAGGTATCCTAGGCCCATGTTCTGCCTTCCAGATTATTAGAGGCAACTACTCTATGAGACATTGTGGTATGACATAAAAAAGGATCATCAGTTTTCTAACCAACAAGTATTTTATCTTCTTACCTGTTATTCAACTGTAAAGCCAAGAAACATCTTAAGCTTGAAGTTTTTCATTTTGACAGCATACCATTTCTGTATTAATAGGTCGCTGTATTAAAAGAGAGAGGTTTGATGTTTTTTTTAACTTGTGAGGGCTCAAGATGATATATGTTCCATAGAAATTGTGCTTTTAACTTTGAGTTTTGTTGTTCTTCCAGGATAGTGATATGTGGTATGATATAGTCTTGCTATACTGGGCTGAGGCAATGAGCCATAGCTCCAAGTCAGCTAAATGATCACAAGGGTGGACAGTCAATGATCTGTAGGTTGCTGTGTTGCTAAACTGTGTTTAATATGTTAGGTGTAAAAAATGCAAAATTCCTAGATAGTAGGAAATAGGGAGACAGATCTTTTGCAAAAGGAGAAAAGACCAAGAGATCAGGGGAGAAAGTGATAGAGAAAGAATTAAGTTGTGTTCTGTACACATACCAACTCCCCATGAGCAATATAATTAGTAAGTACTGCAAACATGGACCAATAAAAATAAAAAATAATTAAGAAATACAATGACTTAATAATTTTTTTCTTTTATATATGACTGTATGTAAAAATAAGATGTGGCTCAGGCCTGTATGTAGCTCTGCTCCACAAGATTGTTCACAAACCTGTGTTCCTCTCATTCTGCCATTCTGATGCAGGCTTTCTAGAACTTCATGCCATTGAAGTTTTGAATTATCATTCTTTTTCATGAGCAGTTGTCCAGTGTATTATAGAATTTTGCAGTATTTCTGGATACTGCTTACTAGATATCGATAATAGTTCTCTAATCAAAACAATGTCTCTAGACACTGGAAAATGTCCCCTCAGGGGCAAAAACCACCTGGAGTTGAGTCATTCTTTATTGTTATACAGAGTATCACTTTCATCTGTGTGTTCAAAGCAGATTTTGATCCATAATGAAGAAAAAATCAACTAAAATGACCCAGATGCTATAATTAGCACAGGATATTAGTATTAGAAGGATAACTTTATGTTGTATATTCAAAAAGAGAAATGGAAGATTCAAAAAGGAACCAAATTGAACCTCAGGAGACAAAATTATAAATGACAGGTAGAGCTTAGAAAAGTATTAGACAAATCAATGGGCAGATGAGTCATTGCAAAAGAAAAGATTAGTTGATCAAGGATGTGGCAATTGAAACTACTCAAAATTAAATACAAAGAGAAAAATGAATTTTAAAAAGAAAAAAGAATCCATCGAATTATGACATGCTTCAGAAAGCCTAGTGGAAGTATAACTAGAGAACCTGAATGGGGGTGGCAAATAATTTGAAGAAATAATAACAGCTTTTTTCCCAAATATGATGAAAACTGTAAACCCACAGATTCGTAAAGCAAGGGAAACATGAAGAAAACTACACCAAGACTTGTCAAAACCAGAGGGGGGCCAAGGGGTAATATCTGTCTTTCATAGAAAATACAAAAGAACAGAGATAAATGTAGCACTAGACTTCTCCCTAGAAATGATGCCAACAATTATTAAAACAATATCTTTTAAATTATTAAACCAAAACCAAAAGAAGGGTGGGCCTGGTGGTGCATGCCTGTAACCCCGGAACTCTAAGAGTCTGAAGCAGAAAGACAGTAAATTTGAGCAGCTTAGTAACTTAGCCAGATTCCATCTTAAAGTAAAAGATAAAAAGAGTTGTAGGTAAAGCTTGGTGCAGAATTCCTGTATTCAATCACCAGTACTGGAAATGAAAAAGGAAAATAAAGATATCTATCAAAAACTGAGGTAAAGAGCCAAGAAGACAGCTCAGTGGCATAAGCACCTGCCTGACAAGCACAAGGTCCTGAGTTCGATCCTGGTACCAAAAAACAAAACAAACAAAAAACGTGAGGTAAATACTTTACAAATGCACAAAAACTGAAATAATTCACCACTAACAGATCTAAATTATTAAAAAGGTTAAGGAAATAACCACTAACACAATAAAATAAGAAGTAACATTTAACGAGCCAGTCATGCAAACTATTAACTCTAAAAGAAGTATTTAAAAGGGGAGAAGATTAACAGTAAATCAAATGGACATAAAACACATGTTAAGGTAACAGACATGTATGTAAAATATCTCTAGCCAGAGTGACAAAATAGAGAAGATATAAATTATCAACACCAGCAACAAGAAAAGTGACATCAGCACAAATTCTGTAGGCATGAGAAAGAGTAATAGGAGAATTTTATGTAAAGCCTTATGTTAGTACATTTGGCAAGTCACACAAAATGTATAAATCCTTTGAAAAATATATATTACAAAAGCTTAAAAATTAAATTACCAAAGCACACTCAAAAAGAATAATAGTAGCCATTCCATAATGCCAGTACTCTTGTAGGCTGCGCAGAATTAAAACTTTGAGCCCAGCCTGGGCAACTTGATGAGACCCTATCTTAAAATACAAACTAGAAAGTACAAAGGTCTTGGGATCTATCCTCAATAATGAGTGCACATGTGCACACCCACCACTGTCTGTCTGTCTGTCTGTCTGTCTGTCTGTCTGTCTGTCTGTCTGTCTGTCTGTCTGTCTGTCTGTCTATCTATCTATCTATCTATCTATCTATCTATCTATCTATCTATCTATCTATCTATCTATCTATCATCGCAGATTACTTTTCTTTCTTTTATATCACCAGTCTGAGGTCTCACCTGTTGAGGTTGGTAGAGGGAGCTGGTAATGGGAACTTCTACCCAAGACGACACACATTGCAAAAGTAGGGAGTTAAACAGATGAAGTGAAAACTGAGATAAGTGTGTGTGGCACCGAGCAAGGCCTGAAGTGCAGGAGCTGACTGCAGAGCCAGGAAGAGAGAGAACTGCCAGAAAAAGCAATCACAGAGATTGCAAAAAGAAGGCTGCCTGGCCGTGGGGTGGGGAGCAGAAGTGCTTTCCTGCTACTGGGCACTTACATGTTCTGTAAGCCCTTACATGGTTGAACCAGATTCATTTTAAAGAGTCAGCCTCAGAAAGGAAGCTACCAATGTCTTCTTAATCATTAAATTGTAAATGCCTCACCCTTAATTATGAAATACTGAAAGGTGATCTGTTTCAAATAGGATCCATTGTGTCCTCTTAGTATTTAAATAGGCATGTACAAAGTTCTTATCTCTATATTTTTTGGGGTGAGAACATTACTATAATATTTAAAATATATTTTCATTTAAATGATTTTGACCTCAAAAATTAAATCTTGCTCTTAGATTAAGGATAGTTTAACTTTCTGCTACCATTTTATTAGTAAAATCAACAATTTCAGAAATTGCATTGTAAGTATAGTTGAGTTGCTATTTTGTGCTTTGTTTAGGTAATTCTGGGGTAAAGGGAAGAAATCAAAAGGTCTTGCTCAGCACACTTGCTGCTCAGGTATTCTTGTTGAAGAATAATTTGTTTTCATTTCAGAGACAGTAAAGCTCACTCTAGCATTTGTAGACCTCTTTCAGGCCTGTAGGAACTTTCGAGTGTTCTGTCATGCATGTACCCATACTGTTTTTCTGTGGCATGTGCGGCCTGTGAGCCTCGTGGTGGTGACAGCTGCCATTAGACCCCATGGCAGTACAGGCCACAAGAGCTGTGAATTAGGTGATTAGTTCTTGAACATTGGCTAAGATTTTCAACTTTGATGTTGTACTGTCCCATGATCAGAATGCTATAACCTGAGGTATTCCTGATGAAAAAGAAAGAATAAATGTGTCATGCAGATGGGAATTCATTCACACTCAATTATTTGATTTATCTAGCCTTGCTCCTCTATTTTGATTAGCTTACCAGTTTCCTAGTACTTTTTATGTGTAACAGCTTGCAGAGGAGTCATAGAGAAAATCTTCCATTTACCACAGTGATTTCTGTGTCATTTTCTTTCAATTTTAGTCCCATTGTATGTGAATTCTAATTATCTGGCAAGATATGTATATTTTATGTTAATGTTAATTTGGGTGCAGGCTGGCGTTCTTTAAACCTTTGAGAACTTTAATGACTTGGTTTTAGAATACTTATAATTTAGGGTTCCTACTTCCTCAACTCACATTTTCATGTGAAATGGAAAATACTGCTTTTTGGTATTCCTTCTTCATTATATTTTACACATTAAAGTCCAAACAAAAACATATTAGCTGCTAGAGTCTCCTGAAGTAGTGTTACAAATAAAATTAAAATATCTGCAGTATTTAGCATTGAGATTTAGCTGCTTTCTTTGGCTTTTATAGTACTTTACTCTGTGTGTTTTTCATGGACTGTCAAGATTTAGGAATGGTTGGATATATGTTTTAAGGAAAACAATTGCTATAAAATATATTTTGTAGGGGCTGGGGAGATGGCTTAGTGGAATAAGAACTCCCCTGGCAAGTGCAAGGGCCTGAGTTCAATCCCTGGTTCCGTAAATAAATAAATAAATAAATAAAATAAAATATATTTTGCAATTAGGCAGCTTACTAATTCTCACTTATGGCTCATCTCATGATAATCAGGTTGTCTTTGGGCAATTGAAGGGTGATACTAGCTCAGCTTTGCTTGATTTAGCTCATTGTATTATGATTTAAAGTTCATTGATAACTAGACTTGCTGGGCATGGTATTACACACTGGCAATCCCATCAGTCAGGAGACTGAGTGAGGCAGGAGCGTTGCTGTGAGCTGGAAGGCCAGTCTGGTCTGCAGAGTGACATCCTGTTTCAAAAAACAAACAAAATAACAGCAACAACAATACTATAAAATAAATGCTTGCAGAGAAAATGACCAAATCAGATGATCTTTTAATCAAATTTGTATCTCCAAATCAGGAACATTTAGATAGTTGCTGTGTGCATTTATCAGGGGTATCCCTTATCTCCCTGATTTGGTGAAGAATACCATCTCTCAGACAGTTCTGTAACAGTGAGTTATATAGCCATAAGCCACATGCACTTTGCAAAGTCAGGCAGATTTGCTGGAGAGAAGTTTTTCATTGTGATGCTTCTTAGATTCAAGTATAGATCTTGTTCCACACCAACCACACCACTCCAGGATATTATTTTCTCACATTGAGTTTGCTGCAAAGAGCTTTGTGGCTTGTCTACCTTCAGTCTCTTCCTCTATGGAATCTGTTCTGCCCTCTACTACTAGATTCTCAAACTTACTTTAATAACATTATTCATTTCCTGTTGTCCAATAAAAGTCCATTTGTAGCATCCTATTTTCATCATAATTTGACTTCAGATGCACATGCTAGAAATTTTATTACACACTGCATGTGAGTCCTCTAATTGTCCCAGTCTGTAGGTTTTTTCTTTTATAAAGTTTGTAATACCAATAAAGGCAGAGAGCAAGTTGTGGGCTCCTTTTGCATTCTGTCTAGCACTGAGTAGAGTTCTAGGCTTGGTGTGCATGGAGAAATTGAGAATCTTTTCTCTTTTACTCTCTATTCCTCTGTTAGTCAGTTTTTCATTACTGTAACAAACTCCTAAGATAAGCTTAACTAGAGAAATAGTTTGGACTGTATTAGTCATCTTTCTTGTTGCTGAGACAAAATATCTGACATTTTTAATGTAAAGGAAGTAAGTCTTCTTTTAGCTCATGGTTTAAGAAGTTTCAGCCCCTGATTGTTTGGCATCAAAGCAAGAACATCATGGTGGAAAGTTACTTATGTCATGGCAGCTGGGAGGCAGAGCACAAGGAAGGAAGGAGTGCCTGAGAGGAAGGAGCCAGGAACCAGACACAGCCCCCCAGGGGTGTGCCTCCAGACTCACCCAGACACACCCTCAATTATGCTTTCCATTGTAAGCCCTGAGGTGGTTCTCCAGCCAATCAAGTTGGCAGTCAAGATTAAGCACTATATTGGTTCTCAGTTTTGGAAGTTTCAGTGCATTAATAGGCAAAGTCCTGAGCTTTTAGGCATCTGATGGAGAAATAACACATCCTATAGTGCTGGAGTATAGTAAAACTGCTCACCTCATGGCTAGGATGCAAGAGAGAGGGAGAGGAGGAGCTGGATTGCCACTATTCCCTTCAAGGATTTGCCCCTCAGTGAATGGGAGAGCTCCCTACAGGCCCCATTTCTTCAAGGTTCTAGTACATGACACTGGGAACGAAAAATTGTAACACATGAATTTGCTGTGCAGCTCAGGCTGGCCTTGAACACAGCAGGTAGCCCAGGATGGCCTCAGACTCATGGCAATCCTTCTGCGTCAGCCTCCCAAATGCTAGGATTACAAGCATGCACTGCTACACCTGGGAACATGAACTTTTGGAGGACATTCCAGATGCCAGCTAAAGCAATTCCTGAGCTCATTTGTTTCTCTCCTCCCTACTTGGTCTAAGAGCTATTTCTAGTTTTGAGTTAATGGTTTTCTCTTACAGTAGTTAATATTTATCTAGCATGTATTATCTAAAGCTCACAGAGTCCTTTCAGTGTATTAATAGTGTGATATCTTCAGTTTTAAATTTAGCAGCTATTTTATTCTGTACCAGAAACCACAGTGACTCAGTCACTGGCCTGGCAGAAGTGGTCTTTTCCTTTTTCTGTGGCTAGTCTTTATGGTGGTTACAGATTAACATTGTCCTTTGGGAAGCATAATATTTGGTATTAATTATGCCATTCTTCAGGAACCACTATAGTAACAGGCAGTCCAATTTAATTGCACTGGGGTGTACTTCATTAAGTGTGTATGAAAATAGGTTGGGCGGAGGGATTGTGGACCACATTCATGTAGGATGCATTTTAAGGTGTTCATAAATGTTCTGATATTTTTAATGGTACTACAATTTTTAGCTTAGTTTTATGAAATTAATATAAAATAATTGCTTTTCTATAACAATATATAGTAACTGCAAAGGACAGAGACTATAATTCAAATCATTTCATATCTGCTACACAGGAATAACTAGTTCATTCTTCTGAAAACCAATAAGTTGCTGCATTGTGGCCCTGAAGTCTCTGAGGGAAAGCAGAAGCAATGAATATTAGATCTATAAATGTCAAGCAGTCACTTTAATTGACTTCTGGTTGCTAAAGGAAAAAGAAGTTCGAAGTTCTTATAAAATTATGATATTTTTAAAGTAGAAATGAATGAATGAATGAGTGAAGGAAGGAAGGAATAGAAACAGAGACAAGAGTCTTATTTTAATGTTTATTTTGTTTTCCTATAATACTTTGTCAAAAAAAGAGGATTTTTTTTTTCAGGTCTTACTCCTTTTTCCTATAAATTTGACCTAATACTTTCCTAATTGGATAGGAAAATAATACATGAAAAAGAAACTGGAGCCATGCTTGGTGGCACACACCTATACTGGGAGGCTGAGGCAGGAGGATTACCATGACTTTGGGGCTAGCCTGGGCCTCATAGTGAGTTCGGGTCCAGCATGAACTTCATAGTAAGACTCTGTCCCAAAATAAAGCAATTTCAAGTAATGATTTCATAAAAAAATAATAGAAGAGGATCTATTTATTATGTTACAGTACTTCTTTCCTTTGGACAGGATTTATAAGCCAGATGACACTGGAGGTGAATGATGCAGTAGAGCCAATTATAGGAATATCAGAAGCAATAGTAAGTAAAAAGGTCATGTGGTAGAAAAGACTTTGTAGGCTCAGAATGTCACTAGGGCTGAGCAAGTGAGATCTAAAGAGGAAGAAATGGTGGTCAGAGAAATGGATAAGAGCCAGGTCAGCAAAGACATACAAGCAGTAATATGTGTTTACATTGTGTACAGTGGGAATGCATAAGCTTTCATCAGGTAGACCATTTTACAACAATATATGGTTTTTGGATATCACTTTGACTGAGAAATTCTGGTATATTGAATGTACATTGAAAATGGTACCAGTAGAGGTATCTAGATGTTATTTCAATAGACTGAGCAGGAAATGATGATAGCTTGAGCCAAGATAGTGACAACAGAGAGGGAAAAAGGAAGCCAGATTCAAAATATATTTTCAAAATAAGGGTGACAGGATTTTTAGATGAATTAGATTTAGAAATCTGAGGAAAAGTCAGAATCAAGGACATCTTAGTCTGTTTTATGTTGCTATAACAAGATACCTGAGGCTGAGTAACTTGGAAAGAGAATTACTTGGTTCACAGTGCTAATAAATGGAGAGTGTAGGCAGCATGCTGTCTGTTTCCTAGAGAACCTCTGGCAAAAAACATGGCAAAAAAAGAAGGGAACTGGCTTTGTATATGTGTACAAGAAGATAGACCAAGACTCTGAGCTTTTAGTCCGGGCCTGGTGGCACATGCATATAATCCCAGTTGGCACAGCTGACCAAGGATTGAACCCAATCCAAGTCTGCCTGAGCAGATGCTTTAATCTGCTGAGCTATCTGGCCAGCCCCTAACAGCCCATTCTTGCAGGAATTGGTGCACTGCTGCAAATTTCAGCTCAGCCCACAAGACCAGCTTTACACCATTCATGAGACTTCAGCCCCCATGACCTAATTACCTTCCACCAGACCCCATCTGCTGAAGCCCCCACCACCTTGAGGCCACCACACTGGAGACCAATTTCTAGCACATGAACCTTTTGGGCAGAAGCTATCTTCAAAATATAGCAAAAGTTGTTGTGGAGATAGACAAGTTGATTTTCTAAGTGTAGGCAAGTTCACTGTATCTGTTGAAATAAAAATAGATTAACAAAAGAAAAAAGTATGCAGATTTATTAATGTACACAGGTGCATAGGAGTCACACAAAACTTGTAACTCAGATGCCAGATGTTGAAGTTTAAATACTCTTTTTGTACCGGACAGGGAAGTAGGAAATGTGGATAATCTTAAAGTGGTTTGGGGAGGAGGTCAGTGGACCCAAATAACAATGGTTTGGACAGAGTTATTCTGGGTTTTGGGTGTGGTTTCATTTTCAGTCTCATCCTCTGTTATGAGTGTAATCTTTCTTGGTTAATGACATTTTTAGTAGGAAGATTGCAGGCAATTATGTTAGCATTTAAGGATTCTGTTACTTGACTAGGTGGGGGAGCTGGGCATGATGGTGCATGCCTGTAATCCCTATACTTTAGGGGACAAAGATCATCATGAACAATTTAGTAACTTAGTGTAAGATTCTCTCTTTAATTAAAAATAAAAGGGGCTGGTGATGTAGCTCAGTGTGAAGGCCTTAGTTACAAACCAATTATATATATTTTTTGAGACTGGGCTTAGTGTTACACCCCCATAATCCCATAATCCCAGCTCTTGGGAGGCTGTAAATAGGGGGATCATTATGAGTCTGATATAGTAGTGACACCCTGAATACCCTGTAGACCCTTCCTAAAAATACAAAAAAAGAAAAACAATTATATATTTATATTATAAAGTGTGGCATTTCTAGACATGCATACAATTTGTGTGGTGATTTAGATCAGAATAATTGTGGCGTATTTGCCACTGCACGCATATATCAGTTCTTTGTATTGGGAAAATTCAGAATTCACTCTGCTTACCTATTTTGAAATGCTCAATTAATTGTTAAGCATACTGTACTGTAGAACCCTGGAAATTACCTCTTCTATCGAACTGTACCCTTGTATCTGTTATCATCTTTTCTCCATCTATCATTCTCCCCTACCCTTCTAGGGCTCTGGTAACTGCTACTCTGATCTCAATTTATTTGAGATAACAGTTTGGCTTCTAATTATAAGGATATGTGATAACTGAATTTGTCTTTCTGTGCCTGATTTATTTCACTTATAATAATGTCCTCCAGCAATTCCATTCATGTTGTCACAAAGGAGAAGATTTTTTTCTTCCTTATGGCAGAATGATGTGTATATATATATATATATATATATATATATATATATATATATATATATCTGTATGTATATATGTATGTATATATATGTGTGCATATAAAATTTTTATGCCCATTCATCAGTTAATGTATGCCATGCTTAATTCTATATCTTGACTCTTGTGAATAGTGCTGTGCTAAACACATAACTGTTGCTGTCTCTTAAACATACTGATTTCAGTTCCTTTGGCTACATACTCAGTAGTGGGATTGTTGGATCATACAGTAGCTCTATTTTTAGTTTTTTGAGGAAGCTCCTCTCTGTTTTCCATAGTAACTATACTAATTTACATTTCCACCAACAGTGTATGAGAGTTTCCCTTTGTCCTTATCCTTCCCAACATTTGTTATTTTTGTCTCTTTCTTCATAACTATTCTAGCCATTCTAACTGGGGGACATGGTATCTCATTGTGGTTTTGATTGGCATTTCCCTGAAAATTGAGATGAGCATTACTTTATGTATTGGCTTGCTCTTTGCTTGTCATCTTTTAGGAAATATATATTTGGCTTATTTGCATGTTTTTAAATTTATTTATTTTTGTTTTTTCCTGTTGAGTCATTTGAGTTCTCTATATATTCTGGTAATTAACTGTTAGTTGAGTAGTTTGAATACATTTTCTTTTACTCTGTAGGTTATGTCCTCTATACCCTGTAGACCCTTCCCTAAAATTAAATAAATGTTTTGTCTTTTTAATTTTTTTGTTTGGATTTTAGGGAAGGGTCTACTGACTGGGTGTTTAGGGTCTCACTACTAGATCTGACTCATAGTGATCCTCCTGTTTATAGCCTTCAAAGAGCTGGGGTTACAGGAGTTCGACACCCACAGTATCAGTTGTGCCCTTCGGGGAGGACTGGCACCACACATTTTATATTCTTTTTGCTCTTCTTTAAAATTAATTGTAAATGTGTAAATATGTCTTTTGTAATCCCATGTGAATTTTGTGAGTATTTTCTTTTTCTGTATTTCAAGCCCTCCATCTGAATGAAGGTTTTTATAATTATCTTAATATAAAATTATGTATGAGAAACTTAAGTCTTAGTCAACTCTAGGAACTAATCATAAACATTTACATGTTAATAATTTATGAAATATTTAATATAATCAAATCTCTCATTTTTATAAACAAGAAGCCAAGCATATTGGAAACAATATTTAGTAATTGATGACTTAGTGTTATGAACATTTATAAGGACTCTTTCTATTTATAGTTATTTATTCTTTTTAATGTATTTTGTGCAAGGTTTTACTATGCAGCTGGGACTTGTAATGATCCTCCTGTTTTCAGCCTCCCCAGTACTGGGATTACAGGTGTGCCCCTCCCTGCGTGGACTTGGTGGCACACTCAGCGCACCTGGGGCTGGGGCTGGCACATCATGCGGTGCTAGGGATGAAACCCTGGACCCTGTGCTTGCCTAAGCAGGCACGTAGTCTGCTTAGCTATCTCTCTGGCCCTTATTTATAGTTATTTATTGAATAGTTACTTTAGCTAACCCATGTGAACTAAAGTATAGCCTAGGTAACACTTATATGTATGTTTTGGGCTGGTGAGATAGCTCAATGATCTGAAGCACTCGCTTAGGCAAGTTTAGGCAGGTGCAGGGGCTGAGTTCCTTCCCCAGCACCACATGCCTCACCAGCCCTGCCCTCAGGGTGGGCTGAGCCAGCCCCCCCAAAAAAGAGACATGTATGTATAATCTTTAACTAAGGACAATAAGGATTATACACAGAAAACAATGGCTATTGAATTTATAAAAACAATTCTTTTTTCTTTTTAATGTATTTAGTACAAGGTCTGTAGGGTCTCACTACACAGATGGGATCCATAGTGATCCTCCTGTTTTCAGCCTCCCAAGCACTGGGATCACAGGCTTGTGCCACCATGCCAGTCTCACTGTCTGTTTTAGCATGCGCTGGGGGCAGAGCTGGCACTGAACACTGGGGATTGAATGCCAGCCGCTGTGCCTGCCTAAGTAGGTACCTTCGCCCACTGAGCTATTTTGCCAGCCTTTAAAAATAATTCTTAAGATAAATATTAAGATTGGTCAACAACCTGGACAAAATGCATGTCATTAGCCTTAAAGACATCTTTATCTTATCTAACCAACTAATTTAAATTAGCTCACTATTAAGCTATGTGAACAAAAAGCATTTGGGCCATACTGTGAATGTCCACTTAACCATAAGCTGATTTAAGTTGCAGGATACCCTTTATTTCTCCCTCTTTTCTAATGGCTGTTGCTAAGGATTCTAAGACTATATTGAATAGGAGGGGTGATAGAGGACATCCTTGTCTTGTACCTGATTTAAGAGTAAAAGATTTCAGTTTTTCCCCATTTAGGATTATATGAGCTTTTGGGTTGTCAGAGATGGCTTTTATCAAGTTAAGATAGAGTCCATCTATTCCAATTTTCTGTAGGACCTTGAACATGAATGAGTGTTGGACTTTGTCAAAGGCTTTCTCTGCATCAATTGAGATGATCATGTGGTTTTTAGATTTCAGTCTATTAATACAGATTTTTGAATATTGAACCATCCTTGCATCCCTGGGATGAATCCTATCTGGTCATGGTGTATGATCTTGATGATTTGCTGTATTCTATTAGCCAGGATTTTGTTGAGTATTTTTGCATCTATGTTCATAAGGGAGATTGGCCTGTAGTTCTCCTTTTTGGTTGTGTCTTTACCTGGTTTTGGAATGACTATTATACTTGCCTCCAGAAATGATTTTGGGAGGACTTTTTCCTTTTCAACTTCATGGAAGAGTTTGTGGAGTGTGGGGATTATATCTTCTATAAATTTCTTGTAGAATTCAGCTGTGAATCCATCAGGCCCTGGACTTTTCTTTGTTGGTAGGCTTTTTATTACGTTTCAAATTTCGTTGGCTGTTATCGGCTTATTGAGAGTTGTAATATCTTGCTGGACGGTGTTGGATTGTGTTGTCGAGTTCAAGCACCTAAGTTAGTTGAATGTCAATGGAGTGCCCACTTTTGACAGGTGTAGACAAAGGAAGGGGTGTAGACAGAAAAAATCATGATGTGTGTGTATAGACAGTACAGTTGGGATAGATAACACTGTGCATCTACATAATTCTGTGAGGGGCAAGATCTGCACTAATGGTGGTTGGACAGGATATTATGTTGGCTTCTAGTACTACGGTCATCCACTAAGAAAACAATTATTGAATTTTTGATATAATTCAGGTATAAAAAATGAGATAAGTAAGCAGCTACATTCTTAATTCGCTGGTAAGAGATATCTGCTAAAATAATATCTGTAAATATAATATCATGTATGCACCTTGTACAATACCAAAACATGATGAAAACAGTTTGCAATATATTAATTTATCGAATCTGTATTGTTAAGGTGTCTTGAAACTGTCTGATTGACATTTGAACTTCAATAAAATGAAAGAAAAAATAAATAAATAAAATCAAAAAAAATTAAGTTGCAGGATAACATACACCTGATAGTTAATGCACAGAAACATGCACATTAAACCAAACTTTAAAGTTCTTATTTATAAGATATATGTAAGCCTTGACTCACACAGTGTTTTTTACTCTATATTGTTTAAGTGATTTAGTTACCCTTGAATATTTGTCTGACCTGTTTATATGGAAAGCCCTAACTAGAAATCGTATAAGGGCAAAAAAGTAAAAATAAAATAGTTATAAATAAAAATAAAAATAAAAGAGTTTGTTATATGTAACAAAAATTTTTTTCTTAAATGAAGCACCTGTAAGTATTTTAACCAATTACTGAAACATATTTATAGGCAGAGATAAGAAAAACATATAGAATACATAAAACAGTTTTATTAAATCAGAATACATTCCTAGGATGAATTATCATAATTTTTTTGTTTAGTTCTAGGTTTATAACTATAAACAGACTACTCAGAAATTTTCCCAGGGGTCATTACTTAGCTCCTGTTTTTTTTTCTTATGCAAGTCATAACAATATTTCTTTTAATACTTTATGCTACTCTGAGTACCTATTTCCTGTTAGGTAATACTCTAAATTTATATTCAGTAACAGAAGGGGGAAGAAAGAAGAGCTTTAATTTGCTAGATAGGATCTTTGTTTATTTTCCCTTATTATAAAATCAAGTTTGAGGCCTTGTCTTTTTAACTTACTCTGGAGAAAGAAAGTCAACCTTTTAAAATCACCTTAAATTGGTTCCAAGTTTATAAAATATAATCTAACAGTGATGTTTTAGAGACGCACTGAGTTACCCAAAGATCCCCTTTGTGTGCTTCTATAAAGAGATAAAGAATTTTTTTAAAAGAGAACAAGATAGGATCCCATTTAGTTCCCTGTAGTCAGACTGTGAGCCGCCCTCCTCATCCCACAGTCATGCTGCATGTGGAGTCTTCCCCAGGTGAGTTCAGGCCATATGTGCAGCCTGCCCCATTTTCCAGAGCCAGAACTGCCCAGGGGACAGCTCTGACATGTTATCCAGCATCAGTTGGCAGCTCTGACCCGTTACCCTAGAATTGGAACTGCCCAGCAGCTTTGTCACCCCAGAATCGGGACTGCCTGAAGAGGAGCTTTTTGTCATGGACTACCAAATCCATGCATTGGTAGTAGTCATAGAAATTTGTTGCTCATGTTCAGAACTAGCCTCATTGTTCCTTATGTTTAACTACTGCAGCATTCATCAGTGGATCCGGAAAGCAGGAAGAGTTATATGTAACAGTTGGGATTTACTCAAAAATTTACCTCAAACATCTTCACATATAGGGACTTGTAACATACACAAGGAATGCATACAGGGTTTAAAAAATCTGGAGAGTCACTTAGCAACAACAAACTGCATAGCATTTTAGATAGGGAGATAAACTTGAGGCCAAAATTACTAAAGGAATGCCAAAAGCAAACAAGATGCAGGGAGGAAGCAAGCTATCATTTGAGAAGCAACCTGTCAGGCAGAAAAACCCAAAACCCAATTCCCTTCCGCCATCCTGCTCTCTGCCTTTCCCTGATAACTAGTATCAGAGAAGTAAAGGATTTGATTTTTCTGACATCTGAAAGCCTGAGTGGGAAAGAAAAGACTAGAAGGGGATTAGGACTTTCTTAGGGAATAGAGGGGGAGGGAAAAACAATAGGTTCCCCAGTTTGAGTCCATAGGAGCAGAAGTTTGTACACAGAGGAAAAGGGAGACAGGAAGGCAGAAATGGAAGGAAGGCTGGCTGGCTGGTTGGCTGGCTGGCTGAATGACTACGCTTCATAGGGAAGGGGGTTGGGGGCTGTGGGGACAAAAGCAAATGAAGAAGCCTTTGGCTGGACTTAGCAGAGTGGCAATCTCAGTGCCTCTTTTCCTTCTGCTGCTATCTCACCAAGAGAAAATGGCACTGAATAGGGTCAAGAAGGCTACAGAAGCTGAAATAAAGAACCCAACCCACCCTTTTTGCAGCATAAGTTTGTGGGTTTGCTGGCTTCCATTATGGGCAAAGAATTTTCCAGATTAGACAATAAGAGGCATAAGAAGGTGTAGCCAGGGTTTAGAAGGCAAATAAAACAGGCCACAGAGTTTATAGGATTATTTTATAATATTCACTTAAAGAATCAAATGCAAAAGAATGTAGGAGTTCCATCCATGCAGTAGAGATCCAAAGAATCCAGCTGAGGGCCTGGCTCCCACAGCAATGTTCTGCATGATTCCACATGCAGCCTTAGAGCCCATGGCAATGTTCTCAATGAATCCTGCTGGAGGCCTAGAGCCCAGGACAATGTTTCATACAAGCCAATGTCAAGGATCTGCACTGAGAAGGCCCAAAGGTCAGTGGTAGAAGTTAGGAAGTCTGCTCCAGCAAGATGAAGGGTCTGGGTCAGCAGGCTGAGGGATCATCCCTGGAGCCAAGAAGCAATGCTCAGAGTAAGGCCCAGAGCTCCCCAGAGAGAACCACAGCCATCCTCAGTAACAGTGAGGTCCTGAGCTCCTCTGGGGATGAGAGCAGAAGAATTGAGATCAGGAAAGTCAGCATAATAAACTTCTTCAGGAGAATCAATAGCACACCCTCTTCTGCTCCTATTCTCCTTTTATGCTGTTGCTAACAATCCTCAGGTGGGCCCTCCACATCCAGCACCACACTGATTCAGTTCAGCTGGGTGTTCAAGTTGCCTATTAATTTATCCACCACAGAAACATTTTATTAGGCAGAAACCAAAAGGTACACACTCAAA
>PVKA01024991.1:20686-33619 GCA_004027165.1 Ctenomys sociabilis
TTTTTTTTTTTTTTTTTTTTTTTTTTTTTTTTTTTTTTTTTTTTTTTTTTTTTTTTTTTTTTTTTTTTTTTTTTTTTTTTTTTTTTTTTTTTTTTTTTTTTTTTTTTTTTTTTTTTTTTTTTTTTTTTTTTTTTTTTTTTTTTTTTTTTTTTTTTTTTTTTTTTTTTTTTCTGTTTCGTTGTTGTTGGTTTTTAATAGATAATTTAAACATTCTTTGGATTTTCCCAATCTAGTTCTTTATTTTAGGATTAGGTTTCTATATATTTTCTCAATTGTGCCAATTTATATACTTTCAATATTCCTGAGATATTTTGAGTGTGATGCTCTGAATGAAAAGAAGTCCAAATTTAAACAAGGGAAGGCTGATATGGAGCACCTTGGGTAACTTTGACTGCAGCCTGGAAGTTGCAGTCTTCTTAAAAGTATAATACTTTATGGTTTCCTTGTCTCTTTACCTCACTTGAACCTAAGCCTTATTTCATTAAGAATCTGTATTCTGGGGCTGGGGAGATGGCTTGGCGATCTAAGCACCTGCCTGGCAATTGCAATGACCCAGATTCGATAACAGGTGTTGCATTCCATGCCAGCCCCAGAGCCCTGGGCGCCCTGTGTAGGCCACTGAAACCAGGTGTGGTGGTGCATGCCTATAATCCCAGCCCTGGGAGGAGCTGAGATGGTAGGATCACTGTGAGTGTGAGCTGCATAGGGAGACCCTGTAACAAATGAATGAATGAATGAATGAATGATATTAAAAAAAGATTTTTTATGCAGATTCAAGTCTGTGTCTTCTCCATTGATTTGGTGTAAATCATTAAATACAAGCTTGAAGGTACTATGAAAGAGGGAACATAAATAAAAACAGAGTGAAGAGACATGCAACATACCTTGGATTCCTTGCGCTTGCCAGGGAAGCGCTTATTACACTGAGCCATCTCCCCAGCCCACCTCAGATCTAGAGATTGAGTGTGTGGATTCTGCTGGAGGTAACATCTGAGCATTGAAACTTGACAGTAGGAAAAGGTATATGATTGTGAGAGAAGAGTTCAAGAGAAAATGGAAACATGACAAAGACATGGAAACATGCAGTTACATGGCATGTGCAGTGAACTTAAAGTTACTTGGGTATTGCAAGTGGTAGATATATTAGATGTCATACTATGTCATAACTAAGGACTGATCTGAAATACGTGATGAAAAAGAAGGAATAATCATATATATATATTATATATATATATATATATGATAATTTGTACCTGTGCGTGATACAACTTAATTCTTTTTTCCCATTCCCTTAGCTCTCCTTTTAGCCCTTCCCTTCCCCATTTACAAAAGCTTTTTTTTCCAGTTTTCTTTCTTTTCTCGCCTTTTTCTACTTTTCCCTTTGTTCCCTGCTCCCTTATCCCCTCCCCATTTGAACATTTTCTTCCTGTTTCATAATTCGTAGTATATATTTTAGTCCTTATTTACACTTTCCATTTCTCACACCAAAAAAACAATGTGCTATTTATACATGTATGTCTGATTTATTTCACTTAAGAGTATGGTCAAAAGATACATCCTTTTACCTATAAATGTCTCAAGCTTACCATTCTTTGTGGTTACCATTGTATTAAAAAATCACATAATAATCTTGAAAGACAGTGAACTTGAATCAATAGGATTTGATTGATGGGTAAGGTATAGGTAGAAGTTAAAGAAAAAAACCTAATTGTTACATGACTGTAGGCCATCTGCTCACCACTCCAAAGCCAATACTTGGGACCTAGGAGTTGGTGGGAAGAAAATCATGTTTATTTAAGTGTTGGTATCCTGCAGGATGGGGGTGGAGAGCTGAAACTTCTCAATTGAACTTGACCTCATGGTATAGTTAAAACATCTACAAGTTAGACCTTATAGCATACTTGTATTAGTTGATGTTCAGAATTAAAGTATAAGGAGCGGTCATACACATTCATCTGAAAGTCACTGGATATTTCTGGAGTCAGTTTAAAGAAAGATTCTTTAGGGGCTAAAGAGAGAGCTCAACAATCTAAGCACTTGCCTGACAAGCACAGGACCCAGGTTCAGTCCGCAGCACCACATGCCATGCTATCCCTGAAGCCCTGGGGTGCACCTGGCCAGCTACTGAAACCAGGCATGGTGGCGCAGGTCTGTAATCCCAGCACTTGGGTGGCTGAGATAGGAGAATCACTATGAGTCTGAACTGCATAGCGAGACCCTGTACCAAATAAATAAATAAATACTTTAAAAGAGAAAAGAAACATTCTTTAATAGTTAACGTTGCAGTCATTTAGGTGTGACTTTAGAATTCAAAATTCAGGCCAAAGGAAAGAGAAGCAACTCTACAGAGGGCATCTCCTATAGAACCAACCACAGTTACGGTAGGGTAGTATCCATGCCTGCATGTGATGAGCATGCCTTTAATTAGAACAGGAAATTCAAGAGTAGGAATTGTACTGAGGATGAAATGGCAACTTTGGGCTTGTTGAGATAAATTGCATATATTTAAAAATGAGATGGATATACATGGGGGAACCCTGGAGAGAGGACTGACCTAATGATTAGATCTTTGATGTTAGTTAAGAAGGAAGGTGTGGATAAGATTACTGGGTACAGATGTTTCTTTTAGAACAGAAGATTTTCCTTTGTTTTCTTTTCGTTTGTATCATTTCACTGAGGCCCAAGATATATAAGTCTCTTAGCATATTTATGATTATATGACTATGTAAATCTTGTGTACACTAGAGTAACTAGATTACTGTTAGGATCTAGATTATTTATTTCTGCTTTCTTTATTATTTTAAATAACACAAATGAGATTTAAGACACTTCAGATGTATAGTTATCCAAAAAGTATAATTGCATTACTACTTTGTAATTTAAGAGAAGAAAAATATTTTTCTTCTATCCTTCTAAGTTCTTGGCTGGGGGTTGGTAGGAAAGTACATTAAAAATAGAGAAATATATTGCTTCTTGGTCCAGGATCAAGTGTAGTAGCAGAAGAACATACAGATTTATTTAATATAAGGTTTACTTTTTATAACTTTGTAGGGGATGCATATACCAACAACTCGTTAAACTTATAAATGTTCTTTTACTAGATTGGATGAAAAATGGAGTCATAGAAAAATGTGATTGGGCAAGTGTTACAAAGTAAGAGTAGGAGGGGCTGAGGAGATAGCTCAATAGAATAAGTGCCTGCCTGGCAAGAGCAGGGACCTGAGTTCAATCTCTGTTACTGAAAAAAAAAATTACTTTTGCCTTTCCCTAAAAATACAAAAACAAAAACAGAGTAGTAAATTTATTTAAAATTTATCAGAGCCTGTTAATTTAAATTCCTTAGAGTTCTTCAGTCTCCAAAGATAATGAGGCTGCTTTTGCCAGGTGTACAAAGGATCCTTTTACATGAGTCTCATTATCTGCTATCAAGAAACATTCTTATTGATATTCCTCAAATTTCTTCAACATAAAATATTCAGTGCTATATTGTAAGGAAGCATATCCAGGACTCCAACACCAGCCACATGCCTGCGGCAAGTCACTTCACTTGTCTAAGCTCAGGTACTTTCCTCATAAAATGAGTAGAGTTGGTTGTTAGTGAAATGCAGTGGTGCAAACTAAGGGCTTAGCCTAGTTCACAGCTTATATAAACACTGAATAAAAGTAATTATTCTCATTTTTAGTTACTTGAAATACAAATTGCTCTATTAATCTCTGGAACAAACATGAACATGAGGTAAGTGAAGGAATCATGAAGTAGAAAAGGTGGGTGCAGTCAGCTTACTTGCTGCTGCCAGGGGAGTCAGTCTGTGGCAATCCTGAATTGACAAGTGCTGAAAACATGAGGGAGCTCAGGAAACCAGTCACAGTGCGCATAACCCATTACTCAGGACATCTGATCACAAGTTCAAGTCAAGCTTGGGCCACTGAGTGACTTGGTGAGGCTCTGTCTCAAAATTTGTTTTTAAAAAACTACTTTTAAAAGGACTGGGGCTCAGCAACTTCTTACATTGCCAGTCCTATGGATAACCCACTACTACTATGGACTACTGGAGTATATTGGATTATTTTGCTGAATTCATGCAGCTACAGCTACAGTATCTAAATGGCAGTGGAATACCCATCTCTGACAAAACTAAACAAAAAAAGAGGAGATACAAATGAAGGACCATTTTGTATGTGTATATACAAAATAGTTAGGATAGGTATACAGCTATTTTCTCTTAATTCAATGAGAAGAAAGATTTGTACTAATAGTGTTTGGACAGGATATCATGTCTGCATCTTGTACTATGAATAACCACTAAGAAGACAGCAACATGCAATGTATTAATTATTGAAAATGTCCTATTAATTGGTTTTGAAATTGTTTCATTGCTATTTGTCTCTCAACAAAATTAATTTTAAAAAACTGAAAAAAAAAGACTGGGGCTGAAGCTTAATATAGAGACACTGGGTTTAATCTCTAGCATTGCAGTTGATCAATCTATCAAACAAGGAAGTGTAGAGAGAGAGATCAGTAAAAGTAGAGAAAAAAAAAAAAAACACTTCTAAATATACCATTTTGCCATCTCTGAAATTCTACTGAATCCATGTGACGCTGTTAGTGAATTGTAGGAGTGCAATGGGAGAGAACATATATTCTGTTATTACCTTTGTAAAGGAGCATGGACTTATCCACTTAAAAAAATGAAGACCTATCTTGATATGCTCATTTTATAGAAAGCAATTGACTTGCTAATACATGAACTGACCCATATAACTCCTTCCCTGGAAATATTATTTTTCATAGTGACAGTTCTTAAACTATACCTAAATTCTGTGTAACAGGAAGATGCCAAAAATTACAGATATAATAAAGAATTGAGATGGATTGTAGAAAGAAGCTAAAAGCTATTCACAACTTATGAAGGTATATAAAACACTTCATTATTTAACAATGACAAACACACATATACAGAGATTTTTTTTTAAATTCTCACATACCTTAGAGTATAAAAGAATACTGATTCTGTGTATCATCATTTTCATCTGATCAGTTTTTAAGAAACCAAGCCTGTGCTAACATATGCTTATGCCTTCTGCTCAAGCCTTAAAAATAAATATGAGCTTTATATACATTGCCCAGGGAAAAGGGTGAAAAAATTGAGATAATAGCCATTTTCAAGCCCATGGCTTAGGAAGCAGCTTATATATGAGCTGAGCTGTATAGCTTCTTCAAATATTGAAAAAGAGAGCATTTACCTCTTAAAAACTGAGAATCAGAAGTGTTTTAATATAATACATATATATGTAAAAGTGACTTTTTGAAGCAGCTTTGTGGATATCCGCTCTAAACTCAAATTTAAAAATCTTTGATTCTTTCATAGCAGGTGGCAGGCACAAACTCTAGACCAATTCTTTGTAGATAAAATGGTGACATGTAGTCCTTCTAATGTGATAGTTTCTTTATGGGCTGCATTAGTTGAAAGATAGCAGGTTACAGTGCTGAAGATACCTAGTTCTGTGCTGTGCACCTGCACTTTGGGACACTGGCTTCCTGGCTGTACTTCCTGCAAGTTTCTGATCCTGGCGGTCATTTATCTGCTGGCCTCACTCTTTTCATCAGGAAGATAAACATATTATTGATATTCATATTTCCTAGGGTGTAGCAAGATACAATTAATTTATGGTTCTCTTTTCAGATGTAAGTTTTTCACTATAAGCAGCACTGTATATTAAGAGATCTTATGCAAACAAATGTGTACTTTGGACTGTAGACAGTATTGTGAAAGGTCAGAATGGTCTAGAAAGCAGCTCAGAAGAGATGCAGTTAGAAGTATAATTAGCCCAGGGAAAAGAAAGTTAATCCTGTCTTAAAATAGTTAATTAATGCCATAAAGAAAAAGAAGTTTGTGCTTTTATAAAATATAATGTTGAGGTAGATCTTATGTTAAGTGCTCTAACCACAGAAGGATAAAATGAGACAGGAGAAAGTTTTTGGAGATGGTGGATAAATTATGGTACTGATAATGACAATGGTTTCTTAGGTATAGACTCGTGTCCAAATACATCACTGTATATATTAAATAGCTACAGCTTTTTGTATGCCAGTTGTACTTAAAGCATTCACATATAGCTGAGTCTACTAACTATACTTTTCAGATTTATAGCTAACTATACATAGACCTTTTCTATAATGGCACAGTAATAAAACAGGCAGCTTCTTAGGCTGTCAATGCAGCTGGAGAAATAGAGAACAAAATGACCTCTCAGCATGGCTGTGGAAGAAGTTCTTGCACTCAGTCAGTGCATTATATTAGGATCTGATCACAAGGATAGGTAATAACATATCCATGATGCTTCCATTGTCTGCTCAGAATATTATTAAGTTGCTTTGACAGAGGAAAGGTCTCTCTTCTATTACAAAACAAGTGACAGAGCTGGGCGTAGAGTTCAGGAGCACAGTGTTTGTCTGGCAAGAGCAAGGTTGTGAGTTTGATTCTTGGTACTTCCCCATAAAAAAAAAGACCCAAATAACAACAGTGAAAACCCTCCCCCAACATTTATGAATAGAGGCTCACAGGAGATCAGACATAAAAAAATAACTGGATACTCCTAGAGTATTTTACAAGAATCTTTTTTTTTTTCTTTGACATTTTGTAAATTTGTAACATCAGCTACCTAGCACAGTGTGTTGATTATGTAGTCTTTTACTTATACACTAATTCTTTGGTGCATAAACTTTGCCTGTGATGTAACTTGTAAACCGAATCTTATTATGTTCATTTTAGTTATTTCTTCAAATAATCCTTGAGTAATCCACAAAAGTGGGAGCAGCATCCTAAACATCTTTCTGTGCCCAGAAGCACTAGCAAAATTAGAGCTGAATGGGAGAAGAGTATAAGCTGTGCAGGATTTCTCAGAGCCAACATGCCAATACTACTTACTGTGTCACCTTTTCTACATGTGTTTGTTGGACTGATGAGGCCACATCATGAGACAAAGAAAAAAAAATCGCTAGAGGATTAAGTTATGGCACTTTTACTCTCCTTGTTGAAAAAAGTGTGGGTGCTTTGCTACTTACTATGAATGTATCGGTGTCTTAAGAATGAACAGAAAGCTGGGCATAGTGGGGCACACCTGTAATCTTAATACTGTGGGAGGCTGATGCAGGAGGATTGCAAGTTTGAGACTAGACCAAGCAACTTAGTCTCTTAACCAGGCCCTGTCTCAAAACAAAACAAGAACTTAAAAATGGAAAGGGCTATAGATGCAGTTCTTTGTGTAGAACCTGAGTTCAATCCCTAGTACTGGAGCAAAAAAATGAATGGTCTAGGTTTCTTAGTTACTTTCTCACTGTTTCTTAGTTACTTTCTCCTTGCTGGGACACAATATCTGACTCCCACACTTTAAAAAGGAAAGATTTATTTTGGCTGTACACCTCCTAAGGATTTCTGTCCATAGTTGGCTGACTCCAAGGCAGCATGACAGAAAGGTGCCTTCATGTCATGGCAGGCGAAAAGCAGGGAGAATAAAGGGAGGGTGGAGGAAAATAGACCCTTCAGGCCATGCCCTGGGTAGCCAACTTCCTCCTCACTTGTCACCATCACAGTTAGTTACAAACTCACCAGTGAACTAGTCGCACAGGACTATGCCCACATGATCTGATCACCTCTCCAAAACCCACTGATGAGCACATGAAGGTTTGGGTGGACAACCAGATATAAACCACAACCCAGTGCTCTATTTTTAATGTATCCATAGTGTTTTTCTTTTTTCTAAAACCTAATCCAGATAAGCACAGTGAATCTTGGATACTTTGTCTCCTTTTGTACTATTTCCTGATAAGAATGAAGAAACCTGCTAGTTGTTGAAAATCTTCCATCAGCTGGGCACTAGGAGGGGCTCCTCTGTACACACAACTTATTAAATTTTCAGAACATCTGCCTAAGTAGGTAAGGTTGCCATTCCACAGAGGCTAGGAGAGTACTTAAGTAATTTATCCCATGTCATACAGTTAGCAAATATAGTTAAAGAGGGTGTAATAAGCAGTGCCCTGTTTTGCTCTTAGAGATATATTTAAGCCTTTTTTTGTGTCTGCTGTGAACAACAAAAATATTCCTACCTCTGAGCACAGGGTGTGTTCCTTCTTTTATAGTATTGATCAGGATCACACCTAGCTTTATCTATGGATGCCTCCTTTATTTTAGGCTTTTTGCCAATTGAGAAATGTTTCCTTTACTATCTTTATAACCACTGAAGTAACCACTCCAGTTTTTTTCTTCAGTGTTCTTAATTATAGGTCTGTAAATTGAGTGAAATATAGTTTTCATTTTACAATGGAAATCTATTTATGTTCTGTGTCTGGCAGTCATGACACGATGGAGTGCCCCAGAGGGCACTCTGGAGTGCAAGGCTATGGTTACGCCGCTACCCACCTGCTGGCAGCACTGTGGAGAATGGCACTTATAGTCACTAGGTTATGACTTTGGACCATTGCTAGCCATCTTTTTTGCTCTCTTTTGCTAGGTATGAAGAAGTTCAGAGTCTACCACCCCCAAAATATGCCACTGTTAACAGAACAGGTTTTAGCAATACTTTTCAGTGCTAGGGATCAAACTCAGGGGCTTACACATACAAGCCAAACAGTCTACCACTGAAATATATCTCCAGCCCAATAATAAAGAGACAGTTGAGAAAAGCCAGACACAGAAAATGCTCTGTCTGAGAGTAGAACATTAAATGTTCCTTGTGAAGCACTCCCTATCCTGTTTACCATACCAGGAAGTGGTTAGCAGCCTTATCAATGAAGGGAGGTGGCACTGAGAGTCTGCATATAGAGTCAACAGAAACAAGCCTAACTGGCCCTAACTGGCCCATTGGTTTCCCCATATATTTGACTACCTACAGTTTGTCACCCCAGAAGCTCAAAGTTCTTTTGTTCTGTAACTTCTCTACAAAATAATTATATTTTGCTAACATGCTGCATAAGCCAAAGTTCTATCTAACACATCCTTTGAGTTATTCATTGCTGAGTGCTTCCTGTGCATTTGCACACTTCATATGTTGAAACTCTGTTGAATTTTCTCTTGTCAAGTTGTCTGTGGTCAGTCATATTTGTAGGGCTCCGAGCAGAGAACCTGGAGGATAAAGAGGAAAAGGTTTTCTACTTCTACATGTGATTTATCCATATTTTTTGTATTATCTTTAAGTTGCTTTTGAGATTTTCTATTATTTTTTTGAACTACATTTTAACTTCAGATGTTTTTTGAAAAATTTTCTGAAAGTTATTGCTGGAGTTCATAAAAAATAAATTATTTGGGTTTGGGAGAAACAAGAAGATATTCTGAGATGAGGGTAACTCTCCTAGGACCTCAAAAATTCCTGGAATCCATTCCTTCATTTTACTCAATGATGTTCCATAGTAATAATTTTACTTGACATTGATCAACATCTTGTTCTGAAACTCCATCTGAAATAGGACCGCTATCAAAAAATTACAGAAACTTGGAAAGCACAAATAATATATTTTTTCAGCAGTGTCATGGTGAATAGTTTGAGGAAAGTATTGGACTACCTATTGTAGTATTATTACAGACAGCTAAGTTAGATAAAAGTATTTCAGCCAGCTAGACAGGACTAGATCCACAAGGCAAATTAGTGCAGAAGAGGAGAACACATTACAACTATGGCTGGCAGTTCATCTGTTGAAGGTCAGACCTCAAGATAAAGACAAAATGGCGAGGCCTGAATGCTTCCCAGAGGGATAAGCAATAAATTGAAGATTACACTTTAATTGATATCACCTGGTCCAATAAAGTCTAGATAAACATCAGTCACCCACCTGGTGATCCATCCCTTGCTTAAAAGATCCTGTTCTTCCCATGTACACTTGCTATGTGACTTCCTTCCCCATTGGATTGATATACATAAGCAGTGATACTTTTCATCTTATTAAATAAATAGTTTTTACCCACATTGTACCCACCTTGTGATATTTGTATCCATCTCATGATTCTGCTCTGTCGAACTTCTTGAGTGGGCTGCATGGCAACCTACTTTCAGGCCCCTCTTGTTTCTGAGGAGCTATCTCTCTCAATAATTTTATCCTATTCTTAACCTCCCTTGTTCCTTAAAATTCATTCTTGGATTTTGGCAAACTTGAACTTCCATGTATCTGATATCTAGCAGGTTGGGAGTTACATTATTTCCCCTATATCAGTAGTTTTCACATACCATTCTGTAAAATAATGTACCTAAATATTTTAAACACGTTATGCTCATTAACAGTATCATTTTATTATTATATTTGATACTCAGTCCATATAATTTTAACTTCTTTTAAGACTATCAAAATCATATCATAGAATTATTTATTTAATTTTGGTGGAACCAGGGATTGGACTCAGGACCTTGTACTTGCCAGACAAGCACTTAAGCTACTGAACCATCTCCCTGGCCCTTATATCATAGAGTTCTAAAAATCTTTTAATTTTTACTTTTCACCAGAAGTCTTTGGGCAAGAAATTATTTGTTTCTGATTCTAAGAAAAAAAATGACTTGCTGCAAGTATTTTTATTTATTTATTCGTATTTTAACTTAAAGAGTGAAAAATAGAAGCAAAAACAAAGAGAACAAATGACATAAACAGGGTAGCATACAATGATACATATGTTACAGATTTTCACAACATGGATGGCTAATTTTATATATACATATGTATATATAAGTATATGTATATATAAATATATGTATGTATATATATACATATGTATATATATATATACATACATATATATATTTTTAAATAAAATGATCCAACACAGATCAGCAGTCCATAATAGAAGTAGGTTATCCACAGAGTTTGTTGACTTGAGCCATTCACACCTCATTATATTAATATAACTTTATTTTATATACCTCCTTTTTATACTTTTCTTCTGGATGGTTAAGACCAAGTTGAAGAAAGACCTGTATAATAAAAAGTGTAACTTTTGTATCAGATAAGGTCAGTCAGGTACCCTCAGTGTTAATGCTGTAACCCTGTACTGCTCTTTGTAGATCCCTTGTCGGTGTCAGCCTTGTGAATGACTCATGGCCATTGCTTGGCCAATTTGCTCTCTGTGGAAGCCTGAGAGAAAGTTTTCTCTCCATGTGACTCTCCTTAGGCACACTATACATCATCGATCACATTCCTCTGTGGAAGTATTTTTTTAGTACAAACATGTCCTCTATTCTCTAAAAAGTAGATCAGAAAAAATTCGGTTAGTTGAGGAGTCACTCAGGACTATCTTTGTCCAAGTCAATGTGAAGTGTTTATGGCAGTGCATTTTACCCTCACTAGCAGTAGCAGTCTTCTCAAGTAGAATGCACAGCAGACCACTAGTATGTAAACAAGGTAAAAATGAAACTGCTTTGTGGTGTGTGTGTGTGTGTGTGTGTGTGTGTGTAATATAAAAGGTCCAAAATCTCTTCCCTCAACTTATAGTCTCCTAGTTCAGCAAAAATTCTTTACCCTAGGTAGCCTATCAAAGGTTTGTCTCAAAAAACTTTAGGGATGTGGAAGTGATAGATAGATAGATAGATAGATAGATAGATAGATAGATAGATAGATAGATAGATAGAGATATATAATTTAAATTTCCTTTTAATCATATAATAAACATTTACTTTGTATAGTTTTAAGAAATGGATTTTGAAAGAAATAATACACTTGACAACACTACATAAATTTCTCACTTAAGATATTTTGTTAACTAATACTTCAAATTTTTATTTTTGAAAGTTTTGTTTTCCTGAGATTTTGGAAAAGTGTCTTTCCTGTTTCTTTCCCTTTACCCTAGTTTTTACTTGGTAGGAAGTAAGACTCAAGTAAAATTATCCTGGCCTATAGCCAAATCAGTCTTTGTACCATGCTAAAACTTATATGAAAATATTAATCTGGTATTTATGAGACCAGCTAAAAAAAACTACAGAACCAAACTGCTGAACATGGGTGGATTCATTGTTAGTGTAAAGTTAAGATGCTGTCCCTGAAAGTGATCTTTTCTTTTTGCCTTCATTTGGTGACACTTGATATTCACACCAAAGAAATTACTATTAACACTTGAGCATGTGAAGGCTGTACAGTTTTTAATTACAGATAATTCTTAATGTTACCTATATTACTAGGTAAGGATTAACTTTATTAGAGATTATCAAAATAATTTTTTAAATAGCTCTTGTCAAGTTCTGTGACATAAGGCTATTTTTGTTTTGAGAATCTCAACTTTAGTAGTTTCTTAAATATATACTTAATATTGTAGGCTTTTTTTGTTTTATTAGAGTGTGTTGATTAAAAAAATATGTATTACTGCTAATTGTGGCCAGCCTTCCCAGAGTACTGAAATGCTTCCGTACATCCTGGTGTTGCAAATGTTATTATTATTGCATAAACACTTCAACCTGAAAGTGTGTCATTTCCTGGATGCCTGATCCTAGCTCTTCTGTTCATACTCTTGTCATTTTACACTAACACCTCTCTCGTGCAGAGATTTCAGTGATCTGACAAGGACTTGAGCTTCCCACTTTAAACATAGAGAATTAGATCAGACTTTATCAGGTCTCCTTGTTAGAAAGCAAGAGGGAATAGGGTCAGCCTTTCAGATGGCTGTCTGTCTGATTTTTCTGTGAGCATCACATATTGAAGGAGCTAGTTCATCTGTCTGTGGGCTTAGGATTCAACAGCATGAGCTGTCACACGAACACTGATTGAAGGTGGTCTGGGGGGGCGTGCATCTATCCAGCGGCTCACCGTTGGCTTCTTATTACGGCATTCTCCCCCGAGACGCGCTCTGCATGCTCATTCACCCCCTCCCCTGCTTCGCTCCCCGCCCTTTCTCACCCCTTCATTACTGCTTCACAGCAAGAGGCAGCGCAGCAGCCGCAGCAGCAGCAGTGCTGCTTGTCACG
>PVKA01024992.1:0-33517 GCA_004027165.1 Ctenomys sociabilis
CGTCATAAAACCCCCAGAAGGAAAGGAGAATGTTTTGTGGACCATTTTGTTTGTGTGTGTGGCAGTTTTTAAATTATTAGTTTTTGAAATCATGGAAACAAGTTGACCAAAAATCTGTCACAGAATTTTGAGACCCATTAAAAGACAATTTAATGAGAGAGAGAGAGAGAGAGAGAGAGAGAGAGAGAGAGAGAGAGAGAGAGAGAGAGAGACAGAGAGACAGAGAGAGACAGAGAGAGAGAACAGCATTCAGAAGGAATCTCAATGCGTGCTTTCAGCCACTAGTTTTTCTCTTCTCTGTAACACTGGCAGATCTTTTGTATGTTATTCAGAGAATGGGACTTCTTGGAAATAAGTCTCAACACCAATAGAAATCTCTGCTTCTTTCCAAGGACATTTATAAATAGTATGCTGACCCTGGGGTATTTTTGAGCAGGTAGCTTTACTCCAGGTTTGAGCTCTGAGTCTTTCCTTTTGTTACACTAGACTCCCTGTAGAGAGGAGGAATCAGGGCCCTTGGGGTCAGCTGCTCCTCCATGGGGCAGCATTACTTGGCAGATGGAACCTTATGGCTAGTTTTGGGGGAAGGCATTTCTTCCTGACATTGTCAGGAATTTAGTTTCTTCCTGGTTCATCAGAGTTGTCTTTGTAAACACTGTCATTTTAGCTATCTGATGCTCAGTATACTACTAGGATGATAATTTGGAAGCACATTATAATTGGCAATGTTTTCATAGATGTGATTTTTACCATTTATGCTTAGCCTATGATATTAAATGAGATGTAACCACTGCCAGAAGTCTGTAGAGACCAAGGAAGAACTGAATAAAAGATAGGCTATTGTTTTCCAAATCAGTGGTGAAAAATTCATTGCAGTTTATAAAGTACTGAGTATGCTTTGGAACAAACAATATATAAAGTAAGTTAATTATAGTGCACCTGAGCACTAAACATTTCAGAAGAGTAGAGTCATATCACACAGAAAGGTCACTTTCAAAAGAACATTCCTTAAACCCAAATCCCGATATATTAAGAATTATTCTTAAACTTGCTTAAATTTTGACAGGAAAGTTTATGCCTCTGATATGAATGTACATTGAATAAGTTCAAAATAGGCACTTTGCCTACAGAATTCACATAAGTCACAGTTCTACTAGTGTGCCAAAGTGTGCCTCGGCACTTGAAACGGCATAGTTGGCTATTTCTATGTGTTGAACAAAATGTCTTTTAGGTATTAGAATAAAATTAGTGTGGCAACCAACTTGTACAATTTGGGAATGCATTTAAGTTAATAATTCCATAGGAGAGGAGGAAGACTCTAAATATGCTTCATTTTTGATAGAAACATGTAACAGTTTGTTTACCTTCGAATAGGGATCTCACTGAATCCTATCTTTGACTGCACTGGGTGAAAGAACGATCATGACTGAGTCCATGTTGCCTTTAATGGCTGATGTAGTGGATTTCTAACTGGTGCTCTACTTATTACACACAGCTGACTTAGACTAACATAGTGCTGGTTGGTGGAGACTCCTGAGGAGTGTTTCTAGTAGCATAAAAGGCAGAACAGGAGAAGCTACAAAAACAGGAATGCTATTTGGAGAAGCTGTTGGAAGCTTCTAGTTCTTGTGAGCAGTTTTGCTGGAGGATCTTGTCATGCTGGCTTTCATGATGAACTTTGGGGAGCCTTGGTCCTCATCTTGAACAGCACTTCCTGGCTCTGGAGGGGAAGATGGTGCAACACTCATCCTCATGAAGAAGCTTGTTGCACTGGATTTCCTGATAGGAACTCAGCTTTCCTCATTGCTGGGGGAGCACAGACTTCAATGTTGCAGAGGACGGCTGTGGTCCTTTTGGATTACTGTGGGCATGGCTTCCTGGCTTCAGTTCAGGATTCCTCAGCTTGCTAGTACAGATCCTTCATCCCTGGCACTGGCACAGACTTCCCAGCTTCCCCCTGACTTTGGGCCTTTCCAGCACAGATCTGTGAAGTAGGCCTACATGAGACTTTACTGTGGGCTCGAGGTGTCCAGTTGGACTGGTAGGAGGCATTGTTATGAGCTCTAGGGGCTCAGCTGGATTATTTAGTGTTTAGTGTATATATAGGTTTCCTGTACTTATTGTATATAATTTGTTGGGTGATTCATTACAAAATATGTCCTGTATTACATTGCTTTTCATGCAAAAATACTCCAAACCATGACAGCTGATATCAAGGCAATAGCACACAAGGTCCAGCTCAGAGTGATGATAAACATAGCTGGAAAAAACAAACAAACAAACAAAAAACAAAACAAGAAAATAAAAACAACCACTGAGCCAACCTCATTTGGGGTGAAACATTGTCTATAGAGTTTGTAAAATTTTGTGAAATAAAGGAATAGCCTGTGGGACTACATAAGTTATTTCAGATAAGATAACACAAATGAAGTCAACTTGAATCTTAGTAACAGTATAAAATTTTGATTTGACTACTTATAAATTATGGAGAAGTATGCATCATGTTGATCCAGTGTGGGGCCTCCACTGTATCTCCTTTATAGAATACCACTGGGAAGAAAAATACTCTACATTCTCCTTCTTATTCCAAATCCACCCCCAGTGCCCTTGACTTCAGAAGTTACCCATGACTGCATCTCTTCAACTTGTACAGAATGACTTATGTGTCAGTCTAAAATAATCCATATTCAGAGCTTCTTCAAATTGAACCTGAGCAGTAGTTTAGCTTTTTTCACAGATGGTGTTAATTAGATAATGCAGTCAAATTTAATAGATACTTTTGTTCTTACTGCTCCTGTTTGTGGTCTAATAACAGTGGGAAATAGTCTGAGCTTTAAGAAATCTGCAGGTGTGAATTCCTGTTCTTTCATTTACCTGTTCTTTCATCTTAGGTGACTTTGGACTATTTTCATTGCCTCTTTAAGTTCTAATGTCTTCATCTGTAAAATCAGATCAGATCAGTATCTGTTTCATATTGTTGCTGTGAAAATTACTTAATATATTTTAAATTTCTCAGACCCATTTAAGACCTGGTAGTGGGTCTTAAATGTTAATTTCCATAATAATCACTTTAGGAGCTTTATAAAAATAGCACTGCATTAGAAGTTTCTGATGCAATGGCTAGGGAGGGGCTTGATATCCCCCATCTATTGAAAAAACACCTCTGGTAACTCTGACTCAAGTGTTCCCAAAAACATATAGTGCTGCAAAAACACTATATTAAGCTCTAAAGGCTGTTTATTTCCTTTCCTTGCTATCCCAATATAGGGTTGCAAACAATGCATATAAATTAGATTTTGGGTCCAGACGTCATTCCCAAATATCAGTTATTTCAGGACCTTATCGATGTTCTCAGTGCCCCAACTCTATTCCATCAATATCTGACATCACACTGCTATAACTCAGAGAAAAATAGAAGCCATAAGGTAGGAACTGTGCCAAATTTACATCTTGACCTCTTTTTATTCACTAGCCAATAGATACTTTATGCATGATACATGCCAGGCATGATTCTAAGCCAGTTATCAGGATATATGGCCCATGGGTAAATCCTATCTGCTACCTACATTATGAGTAAAGTTTTGTTGAAGCAGAGCCTTGTTCATTTGTTCATGTCTATAACTGCTTTTGCACTACAATGGCAGAGTTGAGGAGTTATAATAAAGCCTGTTTAACCCTCTGTCTTAGATGTTTTGAGCTCCTGCAATACTATAAAATACAAATACAAAACACTATAGTCTAGATAGTTTATAAATAAATATTTGCCATGGATGGTGCTGTATACCTGTTGTCCCAGCAATCCAGAGCCTAAGGCAGAAGGATCAAATTTAGCCTAAGCTACATAACTAGACCCTGTCATAAAAAAATGAATCTTTGTTTCTCACAGTTCTAAAGGCTGGGGAGTTCAAGAGGAAGACAGCAGCAGACTCCGAGTCTGGGAGGCCCTGCTTCTCATAGAAGTTGTGTTTCAGCTATGTCCTGGCAGGATATAGAGAAAAGCAAGTTCCTTTGATCAGTTCCTATGCACAAAAGTCCTGCACATAGCAGGACTTTCATGGTCCAGCAACCCTTCAATGGCCCCTGTCTCATGATACCTTCACCTTCAAGTTTAGTATTCCAAGTATGAAGTGAGGAAGGGAGATGCAAATTTTCAGAGAATAGTACCCTGAAATATTTATCCTGTTTCTTTTAGAAAAGTTTTGGGTTGGGGAGACAGCTTGACAGTCTATGAGC
The DNA here is from genome assembly GCA_004027165.1 of Ctenomys sociabilis. Classification (NCBI taxonomy): domain Eukaryota; kingdom Metazoa; phylum Chordata; class Mammalia; order Rodentia; family Ctenomyidae; genus Ctenomys; species Ctenomys sociabilis. Next base: position 4,234 of record PVKA01024992.1, read on the forward strand.
CTGCCTGGCAAGTGCCTGCCTGGCAAGAGCAAGGACCTGTGTTTGTTCCCTGGTACCACATGCCGTGCCAGCCCCTTGGCACTATTCTGGCCACTGAAAGTGGGTATGGTGGTGCATGCCTGTCATCCCAGCACTGGGGCGGCTGAGACAGGAGGATCACTATGAGTCCAAGCAGTGTAGCGAGACCCTGTACCAAACAAACAAATAAATAAATACATACATACATAAATACATAAATAAAGATTTTTTAAAAGTTAGAGAAGTTCACTGATCATTATTGATCAAGGGTGGATATTTGAACATAATTTCTCTTATGAACCTATTATTTTCTCCTTGGTACTCCTAAACACCTAGATTTTTTCTGTTCACTTCAAGAATACCTCAATATGTAACCTTAATTTTTATTCTGTTATTTCAGTAGTCAACAGAGTTCTCAAAAGACAGTGCTTTAAGAGTACATTGTAAATTTCCCTAAGTATTTCATCGGAGAGTAGCCAAAGTAAGCTCTAGAGTAGAATGAAATTATACCATAAATTACATTTGACCAATTTGAGCAGAAAGTGGAATATTTTGGAGGTAAACCTATCAGGGTAAAATCTGAACAAGCTGGACTTTAGAGAACATAAGCTGGAGCCAAAGCAAACACTGTAGCTTTATTTTTTCCTATTTATTTATTTATTTATTATGTATTTGGTGCCGGGTCTATAGGGTGTTCAGTCTCACTACATAGATTGAACTCATACTCATAGTGAGCCTCCTGTTTTAGGCCTCCCCAGTGCTAAGATTACAGGCACATGCCACCACACCCAGTCTCAGCATGCCCCGAGGGTGGGGCATCCTCTGGACTCTGAGTATTGAACTTACTGCTGGTCTCTGCCTAAAAAGGTGCTTTAGTCCACTGAACTATCTGGCCAGCCCCCTTTTTCTTTATGAATGCTGTGCTTTGAACAGCAGAAGTTTCTTAATGCTGCAGTCCAGATGTCAAGCTAACAAATGGCTGAACTGTTATACAGTCAGCCTTCCATTCCCTTCAATGCTCAAAGCACAGACTCCAGAGCCATTTCCTAGAGATGAATGGGATCCCTTGACTTCCTCCCTGCCAAGAGCACCAGAAAGGGCACAGGGGAAATGCCCTTAGGGCAGCGATGGCAAACTCCCTAGAGACCAAGTGCCCAAACTGCAATCCCAAACCCACTTATTTATCACAAAATGCCAACACTGTAATTTAACATGAATACTCAGGTTTTGGTTTTGGAAAAACAACTGTTGTCCAACTGGCTCATGTGCCAACAGAGAGGGCTCTGTCGCCAGGTGCAGCAGGCATGCCGTAAGTTTGCCACCACCTCAGAGAAAACAGAATACTATTAGGCAAGGGTTATAATTTAAATAGACAAGAAAATACCACCAGCTCTTTGAGAAAGAGCTTGAAGCTCAAATTCTATTTCCCTAATTCGTTTAGGCTTAGATTAACAAGGTTATATGAAATCTGAAATGAGGCATTGTTCAAGAAGCCAGTCCTTTTCAACAAAATCACATGAGGTTCACTTCAATGAGCTTTTCAACTAGCTCTTTCCACCCACATCTCAGATGTCCAGCCTCTAGCGATGTTTGGAGCAGTTCTCTGCACAATGACTGGGTGTGGCTTTCACACTCCCTCTCCACCCCTTTGTGTTCTCCCATCATTCCTCTTGGACAAAAAACACCAGATCACTAAGCAGAGATACTGAATACTAAATAAAGATAGGTTTGCTTTTAATTCATTAAATGAACACTTAATTCCTTAATGCATGCCAATACCGTATGGTCCTAAGCCCTTTAATCTTACAAACAGCAATTCATTCATAAACACAGAGAAACAGGTAACCAGTTTTGTGGACAACAAAACTGAGAATAACAGATATAAAATAAAATCATAAAACTAGTGACAGAGTCAGTGTTACGATCCAGGCAGTTTGGCTCCAAAACTTGTTTTCTTAACTGCAAAACCAAATTGTTTCCTTAAACAGTGCAATTTACTGATCCACAAAAAGATTGGAAACATGACATTAATCTAATTAACCACTAAAGATCTGTTAAAATAAAAATTTAATTATGTAGAGTTAAATTTTGTGGAATTTCATGTTGCAAAACATAGTATACAAAGCCATCGTATGTTAATGACCGGTATCTACCCATGCATGATCCATTTCAGTCTTATTTATTTATTGTGCAAGGTTTCACTACACAGCTTGGGTTCACAGTGATCCTTCTGCGTTCTTTCTTCCTGGTGCTGGGATTACAGGCGTGTGCCCCCCACTTCATCCCAGCTCAGCACACTGGGGGCAAGGCCGGCATGCCAGGTGGGGGCAGGGTTCCTGGCCCCTGCACTTACCTAAGCAAGCATTTAGTCTGCTGAGCTGCTTCGCTGGCCCTCATTTGAGTATTTACTGTCTTTATTTTTTTTAACTTGATTTACATAAGCATGTGAAACGCATGTATTATGCAGATATCACATGGAGACATCCAAAACCTATGTTTATGCTATAGAGAGATGGATATCTGTCTAATCCAGACTTTTAAAAAAAAATGTATTTAGTACAGGGTCTATAGGGCCTCACTACACAGATCAGACTCATAGTGGTTCTCCTGTTTTCAGCCTGCCAAGCGCTGGGACTGTAAGTGCCCTCCACCATGCTCAGTCTCCGTCGCCATCTCAGCCACCCCACGGGTGGGGCCAGCTCAGCATGCTGGGGATTGAACACTGGTTCCTGTGGCTGCCTAATCAGGCACCTTAATCCACTGAAATATCTGGCCAGCCCCTAATCCAGACTTTAAAGGACAGGTGAGAGGCTTTTGGAAGCCAAATCTGTTGCCTCCATAGAAAAGAGGAAGATCATCAGATGGATTATAAGTAGTTTGTATCTAGATTCCAAGGTAAGAAACTGTGTGTTGAATACAGTCATCCAGAAAAAAGTATCTCAAACTAGGGTATAAACCTAAACTTTCCAATGATGTTTACATTTAAATTTCTATCCTAAAATTAGTGTTTTAGTCACACGAGTCAAATTTCATATTTGTTAATGGCTGTTCTCTTGAGCAGTGTAAGTGTAGATCAATTTCATCCCAAAGCATTTTATTGGACAGTGCTGTTCCAACTGGCTATTGTTTTAAAAGGTTAATTTTTAAGTCAAATCTATCACTCATGAAACAGAACCTTTAGGGTAAGAGCTGGAAAACTGAGTATTTTAACTTGTCTACAAACAATTCTGACGTGGAGTGAAAGGGCAAACTGTGATCCAGGGGCAGTGTCTGTTGACAGTGTTGGAGGGTGTAAAGACACCCCAGTAAGCCATTTGAAAGGATTAGGAATTAAATATGAAGAAAAGATGTTGGGGAGCACAAATGCACAATGGTTAATTTTGGATACTTCCCCAAGGATTAAACAGAGGCTTGGTATTATCAGTATCACTGGTTTGAGATTTCCTAGTATTTCTTTTAGTATAGGCCATCCTCACACTCCCTAAGACTACAACTAAAACCACTAAGAATAATACACACTCCAGGGCTCAACTTGCGGTCATCACCATCTCAAGGATTTTCCTGTACACCTCTGACTTTTCCTTCCTTCCAATTGTACTTTCCTTCAATTTTCTGCCATGCCCTGGTCTTGATTTATAGCTGGCAACAACAGATCCTAAATTCCATGAAGACAGATATGAGGCCATTATCCATCCAGAGGAGAGCTCCACCAATAATAACTTTTATACATTTTTTCATGGCAAGACTATATGAATATTTTAGAAGGATTACTAGCAGCAGGGTGGGAAATAAATTGAAGTAGGGTTAGGGATGGCAAGCCACAAAATACAGAGCTAGTTGGAAAGTAGCATCATAATAGTCCAGATAAGGGATGGCTAGGGTTCAGCAGGAACAGAGACAGTAGGCATACAGAGATGGGAATATAATGTTTTAGACCTAGAATGTCCCCCCAAAGCCTCACGTGTTCAGAGTTATGGCTTTTGAGAAGCTATTGGATCACAGAGGTGAATCCACTGAAGAGTTTTAGAACTAAACATGTGGCAAAGAGATGGTGTCTTCTCAGAAGAGGTACACCGCTGGGGCTATGACCTGAAAGGGTAAATTTCCCTCCCCAGCTTTCCCCTTGCCCTTTCCTTTGCCCTCTATCTCCTGTATGCCATGACCCAAGCACCTTCTTCCCACCAGACTCTTCTACCATGTCCTTCCCACTTTGGAGCTGAGTAACTATGATCAAAACCTTTAAAAACTCATGAGCCAAAATAGACCACTTTTGTCAGAGTTCACTAGAGGAAAAGATTTAAAGTAAATATATAATACAATTTCTAGAGGATTTACAAGGTAGGCTTATGATAAATGCCTGTGGAGTCAAGGATGGAAAGGTGCAAAAGGGCCAACAATGTGCTGCAGAATCAGAGATCCAACTGAAAGTTGAAAGACTGGAGCCCACTGCACAGTGGGTCCCAGGCAAGTCTCATGGAAAGTAGAAGGGTCTGTGTCAGAAGGCTGAGGAGTCCAGGCTGGATGGCCAATGAGACTGGAGACAAATGTCCAACGTGATGGCAAGCACTGGAGCTTCTGTAGAGAATGATGAGAGAATGAATGTTTTCTGTTTTAGACCATCATGGACGAGGAAATATGTTACATCAGTGCTAGGAAAGTAATACATTTTCTGATTTAAAAATCTGTTAAAGTATTTGTTTCTTATATATATATGTGGCTTAAACATTATCTGGGCAGGTAACTCTTTGTTTAATTTGAAAAATAAATTTTACTTCCACAAAATGGCAGTGAAGCTTATATTAATGTCTACTTATCTCTTGGTTCTGAACGAATGCTTCCTAGTCATAATAATTAAATATGGGCCTGTTTTGGCCATAGACTTTTACAACTTAGTATCAGCCTTATATGTAATTTCTTAGGCATTAATCCTGAAAATTTACTTATCTATTTCTCTGTTCATAGCCAGTAAAGACAATACAATGTATTGTCAACAAAGAAATATAGTCATGAATAAAACATCGTTGACTTAACCATTTACTTGTATTTCTTTTGTGTATGTGTGTGTGTACGTGTGTGTATTTTAGTACAGGGTATACAGAGTTTCACTACATAGATCATACTCATAGTGATCCTCCTGTTGTCAGGTTCTCAAGCACTGGGATTACAGGAGTGCACCACCACGCCCAGTCTCAGTCACCTTCTCAGCATGCTGCAGGGGTAGGGTGAGATGGCGTAGCAGGGATCGAACCCCAGTCCCTGCACCTGTCTAAGCAGGCAATTTAATCTGCTGAGCTATTGGTCAGCCCTTGTACCTCAATTTTAAGTAATTATCAAAAATCACCACTGCACATCTGTGATGTTCTACTAACTTCGTTATTCACCTTTACCTAATGAATCCTTTGGATAACAATAAGAGAAGAATTTTGACCTTAAAAACCAGAAACAAACATGGCACCAGAGTACTTTGCTATGATAATTATTTGCAATACTTAGGAAATTTTCTTTTCCAATCCAAACAAACTCCAAATAACTGAAAGGCAATCACTGCAGTCAGATTCTCAATTAAATCAAGACAAAAAAGTGTTCTACTTGGTAAACTGAGGTGTTATGAGGTCAGATCTTATCATCCCCTTCTTCCCAACTATAAGCTCATTTACATTGCTCTCCAACTCTCATTAAGAGTTGGCTGCTGAAACCATTGCTGCCCTAGTTCTTCCACTATCCTGCTGCTCAGCTCATTGCGCGATACAGCCCAATGGCCTGTGTGTGGAGAAAATGCACAACTTCTAATCATACAACCTTAGCAATACCCCAGAAGTTTGGTTTACTTTAAGGAATGCTATTACTTCTTATTCTCTTTTCTCAAGGTAGTGGCTACAGAACTCTAAAACATGTGTGCAGAATTTACCTTTTGGTGACTCATATACCACTTCTCTCTGTCTACTCTGACTCTCTTGTTCCTCAGGCTCTTTTTTTTTTTTATTGGTACTGGGAATTGAACTCAGGACCTTGTACTTGTCAGGCAGGTGCCATGTTACTGAGCTATATCCCCAACTTCCATTGGCTCTTGAAAAGGGAGACAGCTCAAACTTTTGTATGTATCCTCACAATATTCCTTTAGTTTATATTCTTACCTTCTTTGTGGGAGAAGAAATATTATAGAGAATAAGGGCTTTGAAAAAAGTGAAAAGACATAGGTTCAAATTCTGTCAATGACTGAGTCTGGACTCTCAAGAAATTTATTTATATTTTTATGAAACTCATTGTCATTATCTATAAAACAGGAACAATATCTATTAAGGATTGTTTTGGAGCACTAAAAAGACAAAACATATAGAATATTTAGTATTCTTAATATAAGAAATAAAGAAAATCAATGCCTATCTTCTTTTGCTTGATATTTACCCCTAGTCACATTTATATTAGACTTAAGTAAAGGATAGCACATCTTGTATTTCAGCAGGCTTAAATCCTAAATTTTATAGCAAATGAAAGTGTTAATAGATTATAGTGTACCCATATAAGGGCACTGTTAGTATACAGGAAATGAATAATGTTTTATGCATGAAACAAAAAGAATTATAGAAGGTTAAATATTAGCCTTGAAAATATACTGCATATATATACAAAAGACAAATAAGACAAAAAGTTGAAAACTTTTGTCATGTATTCAGTGAGGTCCATAGCCATCTCCGATTTCAGTTGTCAGAGTGTTTTTGATTTTGGTTTTATTTTACTATAGAGTAGTAAAGATGTTGAATTCTGTTCTGGAAATTGAACCAAGAGAGGCACAATTTGCTCTTTTCTTTTGAGAATTATTACATATTATTGTGTTCCTTGAATAGTATAATTACTTCCATAATAACAGAAGACTGAACAGTCACAGGTGTTGAGTTTTTCATTACAAACTGTGGGTGAAACCATCATTAAAAGCTTTGTTCTCGGTGTCACCCAAAACAGGCATCACCGTGCTTTAACAGTTGCCAACACTCGAGTATATTCATAGAGCAAGATTCTTGCAAATATCTGGCAGTAACCTGGAGGAGACTACCCATTGGAGAATGCAACTTTCAGCAAGCCTTTCTCTCCTTTACCCACAGCCCTCACCAGAGCAGCTGGCGTCAAGAACCACAGGAGCTCTTTTTGAAAGACACACTTCGTGATGTGTCTTCACTGCGATAAGTCTCCCCTGAGCACATGCTTTCCAAGACTTTATACAATGTGCTGAGATGAGACCAGCTCCCCTTCTGCACGTGTGTGCTCCATCTACCTCCCATGCAGCTGTTAGGCATCATACCTGATACACACTCTACCAGAGCAGAGCAGTAGAGTGAAGCACGACTCATGGTCTTGACCAAAGAAAGTGAAGACATCTTTAATTAGAGAGGAAGCAGGTTTTAGGGGAAAGGGATGCGGGAGGTCAGAAAAGGAGCGTATCTTTATGTTTGAAACATCTATTAGGCATGCATATGGAGCTATCAACTAAATAATTCAATATGGAACCCTAGAGCTCCTAAGTCAGGGCTGATGGTATATATGTGACATTTTCTTTGATTGTTTTTTATTTGTCTGTTCTTCCTTTTTAAAATGGTAATGCTCACCCCATGCCTTTGTATATTAAGTGCATTTAACTGTAATTTTATTTTTAATGTAGCTCATAGCTAAGAGTTTTCCTTGAGTCTCAGAGACTTTGGACTTGGGCTTTGTCACAGTGAGTATTGAAACTGTTAATATTTTGGTGACTTTTAGAGATAGTTTAAATTCACTATGCATGATGACATGAACACGAGCTTTTTGGTGGCCAGGGGCTTAGATCTAATATGACCCCTAAATGTTCATATGATTGCAGGTAGAGCCTGATTGGAAGAAGCTAGTCACTGGGGGAAGGGATGACCTAGAAGGGCACTTTTTTTTCCCTGGCTCTTTTCTTCTATCTCTGCTTCTTGGCTGCCATAGGGTAAAAAATTTTCTCTACCATACTCCTTTAACATGCTGTTTGGGCTTTGAGGTTGACAGCCACAGATGGCTCCCACTCAGACCAAGAGCCAAGTAAAATTCTCTTCCCTCCTTTAAATTTCAGGTATTAGGTACTTTGCCTCTGGCTCCAGAAACTGACAAATGCAACATGCAGTAGACTGCTTGGATAGTAAAATGTTGGTATCAATCAGCAATGAAAAATGAGGGCTGGGGAGCTAGCTTGGCAGTCTAAGTGCCTTTCTGGCAAAGTGCAAAGTCCCAAGTTCAATTGCAGATACTATAATCTGTGTCACCCATAAACCAAGGGTTGTTGGGCACACCTGTAATCCCAGCACTGGCGAGGCTGAGGCAGGAGGATCACTATGAGTCTAAACTGTATAGTGAGACCCTGCATCAACAAATAAAAAAAGAAAAAAAGACTAGTAATATTGATTAAGTACTCTGTGATAGGTTTAATTTTTATTTTTCTTATTTGTGTGGTATATGATCAATGTAAATTTTTGTATAATTGGAACTTTGGAAAAACATAATATCTTAGGACAAAAAATGAAATTTTTAAAATTTGCAACTGGCATCTGCAAAGGTAATTTATACCCACAGAAGATTAGAAAAAAAAGTCTATTGTTTTCCTTTTTTTAATGTTGAACACTTTGATGAAAATTAAGACATGAAGAACCTAAAACTACTAAATGCATCTTTTAACTGTAAGTATTTGTGTAATTGTTTTGTATATCCTAGACTTTCAGTTAGATAATTACAAAGCCAAGCTATGCCAGATGAAAATACATAGTTGGCATGTTTCAAAATATTAAAGACATATGTATAGTTAAATCAACATCAGCAACAGCATGAGAACAATTATCTTTACAAAATATATTTCAAATAAATGCCCATTTCATTTACACAGGGATTATTCTAAAAGTCAAGTATATCAGTTAACAAATAATAAGAAGGAAAAATTTCATTTTCTTATCAGATAAGCTCAGAAAACATACTTATCTGTTAAATTGTTTCAGAGTCTTTCTATTAGTAGTTGGTTTGTTGAGACACAATATCATGGATAATAAAAGTTGTTTATGTTAAGTTTTCTTAAAAACTTAAGAAAATTAAAAGTACAATTTATCATGGCAAATATTGTTTCTCTACTACCTTTGATGAGAAATTTCCATTGTCTTAAATGTCTAAATATGTATAAGAACAAATTTAAATGCTGAGGAAAGTATTTTTTAAAACTTTTAAATAAGCAATTAGCCAGCAAATAAAAGAAATTAACTGAAGGTAGGAACTCTGAGATATAGATACATGTCAAAGTTACCTTTCTTTTTGATAGTTTCTATTGAAAGTTGGAGGTTTGCCTGAATTCAATTCCCGGTTCCAAAAAAAAAAAAAAAAAAAAGTTGGAGGCTTTGGGCTTCTATTTCAAAGGATAATAAGTGTTTGAAAAAAAGGAAGTAAAGCTTGAGGGTCTACTCAAGTTAAGTATCCTAATAAAACACACAGATAAAGTTGGCATGCTAAAGGATTATACCATCTGAACAGGGTAAATAAGAAATAAACCTTCTGTGCAGAAAAGGACAGCTCAGAAATGTGTCTCTAAATTACTACTCTCTTATAGCAACTGAGAAAATGGGGGACAAAAGATAAAGTATTTCTTGATGCTAGAAGAAGACAATTAAGAAAATGGAGACAAGATAATTTGTGAAGAGACAACAGCTTAGAATTTTCCACAATTATTGATAAACATAAAACCAAGGACTTCAAGTAAATTAAAAAGTTCATACTTACATATATGATGAAGAAACTATAGAACATAGAAAACAGGAGGTCTTAAATCAGTGAAGGAAAAAGTGTCTGAAATGAAAATTGCAGTAAGTATAACAACAAATTTCACAATGAGCAGCATGAAAAAGGAAAGGGTAATAAAATCTCATTTTCTGGGACCTTAGATGTTCAATCACCTAGAAGTGTACGCTGACACAACCTTTCAAGTTGTATTTTCTCACATGAGTTACAGGGATGCTATCTTTCAAAGTCAAAATTTAAAAGAAATATGCAATTAAAGTAATACAAAGTTTACTACATATAAACAACCCCTAGAAAATTAAAATGTGAATTTCAAAATCATCTTAGTTGTTTTATTTAGGATTCACCAGAGAGAAAAATCAATGAATCATAATAATAAAAAGAAAGAGTTAAACATATGAGAGAATACTTAGAGATTTGTCCATGTGTACTCATAGAAGCCAAGAAGTCCAGTGTACAGGCTATCTGAAAGCAGGAATGACATTAATATGACTTAATTCAAGTCTGAAGACCTCAGAACCAAGAAAGATGATGGTATAATTCTCATTTTGTGGCCAAAGAGATGAAGTTCTATAAATAAAACATTGATACAAACCCAGAGATCAAAGACCAAAACCCCTGGAGTTCTGATGGTCAAAGACAACTGAAGTAGGGTTTGTCCACTATAGGGATAGGATAGAGGAGCAAAAGGCCACCCATACTGAGTTCAACCCTTCCCAACTCAGTCATCTCATATGCCAATTTCCTCTGCAAACACCCTCACAAGTACATGTTTAATTTGTAGCTTAGATACCTTATTCTAGTCAAGCTGATACCTAAAACTTTATCTGTCTGTCTGTCTGTCTGTCTGTCTGTCTGTCTATCTATCTATCTATCTATCTATCTATCTATCTATCTATCTATCTATCTATCATCTATCTCTACCTATCCATCTATCTATCATAGCTTTTGCTCAGATGCCTTTAATTCTCTTTGAAAATTAGAAGGCAAGGTCATTAACCAAGAAGGAAAGGAAAGCCAGGAGTTGAAGTTTTATGGCTTGTTGAAAAATTTGCGACAATCACTGCACAAGAGACACTGAATAGATAAGAGAATATATTTGAATGAAATTGGCTGAACAGTATGTGTGAATAAATTTATTCAGTATGCATAAATTTAATTTTTAAGTTAATTCTTTTTAAGATAATACTTCATTTCTAATGAAACCTATGCTACTGTCCATTCAATTTTTTGTGTCATTTCAGGCTATGTTTAAGTTCAAGACTGAAATAGACTCATGACTCTGAATTCTACATACCTCCTATTAATGAGAAAAAATTCCTGGAGAGTCAATAAACATAGGTAAGAAGATAGATAAATGAATGCATGAAAATTGAAATGTTCGTGTTTCAGCAAAGGCAAAATTCATCTGCAAGCTGACTACCATAAATAGTGAAAAATCAGGCCAATCTTGCTGCAGGTTTATTTCTTCTATTTTGTCTACATTAAAATTAAATTATCTGGTTATAATGTATAAATTAAGCTGAAAAAGCATTAGATAAATTCTATCAGAGAGACAAGAATACAAAGACAGATGGACAATTCTTTTCTGGACAGATACAATTTAGAAAATTCTTTCATCCTTGACAAAAGAGCTGAAGAATAGATATGGCCAATTTGCAAGGAACTTGGAGAATCCATCTTAAGTGTATGACACCTTCAAAGGATATGGACAATTAGAATCCAGGGAAGCCCTAAATGGAGTGAACTCTCACTGCACAGATTTCCCAAAGAAGTTGTTCTTAGTGAGGGCTGTGTGCAGAAACTCATAGAGAAAAGAAGAATAGCCGAAGACTGATAAGGTCAGCCACCCAGGGCCTGAGAACAATTTTGCTTGTATCTGCCCAAGTCAGTCGTGTATCTGCCTATAAATCTCTACTATGAAAATAGTACATGCTGTAACTCATGCTCTTTTTAGTATAGCCCATTAAGCACTTGCCAACATAAAGCTAATCATATTGTATGGCACGCAATGCTGCACATTAGGCAAAAAAGTTGCGTGAATAAGTATAGACTCAGAGTGCTTAAAATCTATGCCTTACTGGAGGAGCAGCCTAAGTTTGCCTTGAAGGCATTTGAGCTTGCAGTCATCTCAAATTAAATAGGGATTTATCCTCATTCTGACACAGATTAATTCATAATTAGCAAATTCATCTAACCCTGATGGAGGAAAATGTACATGCTTTCTGAAACTATTGTGCTTATTTCAATTTCCACATTTTTATACACAACATCTGACATACCATAAAAATTAATGTTTAGGCAAAATCTGGGAAATGTCTTTATAAAAAAGAACCTGTTCATTTAAGTAGATGTTCCTAAGATCAAAATGTAGAAATTTAAAAACAAGAAGATATAATTATTTTATATATGTTTCAGAAGTCAGGTGACTAGACACAAAAAATGGAGGGGGAAGATGAAAAGCCTCAGTGGAAAAATAAAACATGTAAGCAGAAGACAAATAGAAATTTTTGTAAGTAAAGAAATATATATAATTTGAGGATTCATTTGATCAGATCAATAGCAGAGAAAACAATTGCTCAGGTAAAATTGATTAAATCCAGGACTGAATCAATCCCAAATGCTTATCTTTAGGGAAAGGTTTGATCACCTTTCTTTTGCTCTGGCCCACAGTCAGAGTGTCTGTCTCTCCCATAGGTTCAAGGCCTTATCTTCCATGTTGCCTACTTTGAAGGCCTAGCTGCTAGTTGGCTGCCTGTAACAGCACAGAGCTAGCTGCATATAACAATATTAGTTTCACATATATTATTTATATATATATATATAATATATATAATACATATATATATGTATGTATAATTTTCTTTTAAAGGTCACTAAATATTTGAGAAAAAATAATGGGATTTTGAGTTTTTAACACTCATAGAATCATAATATGTGACAGTAATTACACTAAGGGCTGAAAGAAAGCAAAAAAAAAATACAATTTTTACCTTTGTGAAAAGATAATTCAAGGGTTGGCCAAATAGCTTACCAAGACGCCTGCTTAGCCAGGTGCATGGACCAGGGTTCGATCCCCACTATGCCGTGCAACCCAGTCCCTGGGTGCGCTGAGACAACGATTGAAACAGGGCATAGTGATGGGTGCTTGGGAGGCTGAAAACAGGAAGATCACTGTGAGTCCAATCTATGCAGTGAGATCCTGTAGACCTTGTAGTAAATTTAAAAAAAAATACTAATTCGATGTAGGATATTATAAGTTAAGAAAGCATAGTATAATATTTAAATTTTGAAATAATAAACAGAATGAAAGGACTAGTATATTTAATAAAACTAATCAAATATAAAATGGGAAATGAGAATAAAACAAAGTGATAGACAAGGACAAGTAACAGTAAGATCAATTGAGTCCTACACGTATCAACAACAGACTGAATACAATTCTCACTATTCTTTAGGCCTGTTTTCTCCCTTTTAATGACTTTCACCATTTATTTTTTATTGTTTATGAATTTAGGACAGACTCAATCTACAGGGTATGCAGGGTGAGGGTCAACAGGGTGTTCAGGGTCTCACTACGTAGATCAGACTTGTAGTGATCCTCCTGTTTTCAGCCTCCCAAGCACTGAGATTACAGATGCGCAACCATGCCCAGTCTCAATTATCACCTCAATGTGCCTCAGGGGAAGGGCCAGCAAGACATGGCAGGGACCGAACCCTGGCCTCTGTGCTCTGCCAAAGCAGGCACTTTAGTCCACTGAGCTATCTGGCTGGCTCTTCCATTTTTTTTTGTTTGTTTTTTTAAAGCCGTTTAAAATCTTCATTGTTTTTCATATGGGCAACACTAAGAGCTACAGTGTTCCTTTCAAGAAGGAACGTAATGTGCTGATAAACAATCTGATCCAATGAATTAGGTCTCTAGTTAAAAAAAAGCCTCTAATATATCTTCCATTTATAGTAAGAAAATCGTGGCATTATATAAAATAGAAATTGAGACCTTTGTGAAGACATATATAAAGAAATATCTAATATTTTACATTGGCTGCAATATAAAAATTGAGTGGTTAATCCTTCACTATTTTATTGATTTATCCACAAAAAGCTTCTATTAGCAGTTTATTTCTTTCTTCTATAAATTTTGGAATGATGCTCTACTCATGCGTTGGCATCCAGGACAAGAGCAGAAGCATATGTTTGTCTACCTTTATTCTCAGCATTATTATTTTCAACTTTGAATGGATGAAAAAGATGTGGTGTTTTCATACTCAGCTATAAAGAAAAGCAAACTGGAGTATTATTCAACTATAAAGAAAAATAAACTCAAAACCTTCATAGTTTAAGTGGATGCGACTTGAAGTTATACTCAAAAGTGAAATAAACCAGACCCACATGTGTAGATACTATATTATCTCCCTAGTGTAAGAACTCAAAAGAAGAAATAAAAATTGAAAGGTTATAACACAGTTAAATGGAAAGAAAGAACTTAAAGATTAAATGAACAGAGAGAAAGGAAAAAAGTCAGGAAATATGGTAGGGGCAAAACCATACATTTATGTAAACAAGATGGCTAAGTCTATGATCCTAAGAATTTCAGTCATCTTCAAATGAAAGTCACCAGTTTCCCTTCTGTTTATCCTGGATGACTATGACATCCATTAAGCACAAAAAGTCTTCATTCCTCAAAAGAACTATGTTCTGGAAAAGTTGGTTTCAATTCAAACTAATTAATAAAGAAAATCATATTCTTACTATCTTTAATAACTCTGAAATTGATCTTTTAAAAAATGAAGAATTATTTAGAAGTGAAAAGGTAGATATGTTTCCCAGGTGACTTCAGCCAGAGTGTGGTGTGGATTGGGTGTATAGGTATCATTACAAGATGTTAATTCTTCCTACAGTTGTACTAGTGGAATTCCGCAACTGTATATGATGACCTCATACATATAGATTCTCCTTCATACAGAATCTGCCATTTTAATCTTTTTACTTCTCATGGAGATCCATTGATATCTGAAGGATAAGGTCCTGTCCTCCTTTAATCCTGATGGTAGCTGGTTCAGCTGGCACACTACCATGTCTACTTGGTATTTTAATATTCAGGGCCAGCATCACAAGTAGAGTCTCCTCCCATCTGAATTCTTAACAGATGCTGCAAAGTAATGCTGCCTTGCCTTCATGATCTTTTGATAACTCATTAACATGATTACAAAAAAGCTTTGGCTTCTTTTTAAACTCATTTTTTCTCACTTTAAGATAGAAGTCCAAATTCTTTTGGGATGGGAGATGTTAACTGAGCAGAATTGATTTCATGACCTACTACAGCTAAAATCAACAGATGCATAAGTCCTTATATAAAATAATGTAGTATTCACATACAACTTATGTAGATCCTCCCATGTACTTTAACTCATCTCTATATGATGTATAATGGTTAATATAGTGTAAATTCTATATAAATACCACATAAAAATTATTGCATTAAACTGCTGAAGAACAAATGTCAACATATTCAATACAAATGTAATATTTTTCCCAAGAATTTTCTGAGATTGGTTAAATCTATGACTATAGAACTCACAGCTACAGAATAACTGTACACATATATTATAAATAATATAATTTATTTTCAAAAGTTTAAATGAAAACATAAATATATGAGTATATGTAAAAAAGAGTGAAATAATACATGTATAAGAACATGTTATCATGAGGTCAAGTAGAAAGGACATGCATTTTCATCATGTTTTATGAAATTTCTTTACAGATTATCATAATTAAACTTAGGAACAGAGAAGATGACTATTGTTGAACAGTGAGGATGAAGAAAGCAAGAGGAGGGACTTCAGCAGTTCACTGGTGGACTACTTAGCTAGCATGCCCAAGGAAGGGCCTGAGTTCTATCTTCTGCATCTCAAAAGCAAGCCTGGATGTGGGCCAGTCAGCTAGGAGACCATCTTGTAGTAGTGTAGATACCTTCTGGTACACAATCTCTGGGACTGGCAGAGGAAAGCATTAGTACATTTGATCTCTATTTGGGTTGCATAATTGAGTTGCTAAACAGAGTAAATTAGAGATGATTATCTGGAATCGTGCTTGGCATCTGGTAAGCACTAAGTTTTTTTTTTTTTTTCTTTTTAAAGAATGGATTAGAACATAAGTTTGAATAAGAAAGAGTTGTAGGGATGCCTCTTGGATCCTTCATTTCAGCAGCTGAGGGTATAATCATACCATGAACTAAATTGGAAAAGAGAAGAAATAGCATATTTTGGAAGAAAAATTTGGGCAAGTTGACTTTGAGGTCTCTTATAGAGCATCAAAATGTAAACTTTTGGGTAGGTAGTTATATAGAGAGCTCAGGAATGGCTGATTTATGAATTGTTAGCCAATGAAATAACTGAAACAATTACCTCAGAAAATTGTCAAGGAAGAGATTCTAGAGTCAAAGTAAAATTGATTCAGTACATATCCCCAAGATAATAATATTGAGTGTGTGAGTGGAGAAGGGAAACGTCAACAGGGAAGCCTAAGGAAAACACTGGAGAAAAACCAAAAGAGAGTAACAATAAACAAATCAAAGACAGAATATTTTAGGAGAGAGGTAGTGTGCAAGATGAGATTGGATGATGAGCAGTAAGACCTTGTTGGCCTGACAGAGCAAGTTGAAAATGAATTAAGGCAGGCTCTGCTCTAAGTGGGGTTGCAAAGCTGAGTGAGAAAAGAAGAATGAGGCAATGGGAAGCATGAGTGAATCACCTCCTTGTAGGATCCAGTCTGGAAAGGAAAGAGAATAGATGAGGATTTGCTAGATGCTGCTGGAAGAGGAGAGGATTTATTTCAGAAGGTAAGCGACAATTTGATATAGTGGAATTCAATTCCCAACCTGCTAGATGCCCAAAATGACAAGTTTGTGTTTTCTAAAATTGAAGAATGAATTCTTGGAATAGTAAAATTTAAGAGTAGGAAGAATTTATCAATAGAAAGTTTCTGTCTATCTGAAAAGAACAGAAGGAAGCCCAGAAAGTAGATGGGCACCAACTCCACTCCTTAAGGGTATTTTACTGAGGCAATCTTAAGGTGGGACAGAACTACAACCAATCAAAAGATTACAAGCATGGGGGCTAGGGAGATAGGTCAGTTGTCTAAAGTGCCTGCTTGGCAAGTGCAAGGACCCGGGTTCAATCTTCAGTAGCACATGCAGTGCCAACCCTGGCTGTGCTAGCGCCTGAAACCAGGTGGAGTGGAGCATGCCTGTAATTCCAGCACTGGGGAGAATGAGACAGGAGGATCACTGAGTCCAAGCTGTGTAGCAAGACCCTATACCAAATAAATAAACAAAATGAAACTTAGAAGATTACAAGCATAATTGCTTAAGTAAGGCAGAACAAATCATGGTCAACCAATATGGACATAGTAATTATAGTTGCTTGGATAATATTGATTATATGGGGTTCAAATGGGGAAACAAGTCACGTAGCAAACACACATGGGCAGACTGAGACCTTCCTGGAAGGAACTTGATAAGGAGGTCTGCTCCTCCACCCTCAGGTGATGGATGCCTTCTTAGAATATCGGTTACTGCTGTTCATACCTGAGGGAAGTATATGGGTGAGTAGTCCTTCTTTTTCTTGAAGCTTAGCCTTCAGTGAATGCTCCCGGCCACAGTTGTCTCCTGCCTTGACCTCTGGAGGGCCCTTCTCGGTCCAATTGCCTACAGTATTCCTATCTAAGAACAATAATTTGAATACATATCAGCTCAAGTTATAAACAGTAAATTGCAAGGCAAAACTACAGTTTTAAAAGAGGAAAGGAATACTTGTTAGTGCAATGTCTCTGAGATGACTAGAAATTTTGAGAAGAATAGAGGAATAGAAGGAAGGGCTTGGAAAGAGGGATGGGCCTCAGTTGCCACCAAAAGGAGAGAAGAGTGTACAGATGTAGAGGCATGCTCGGTGTATGAGTTCTCCAGCAAGAAAAGGCAGTAGCTTTTGGTCAGATGTCTTTAATCCATTCTGAGAAGTAGGGGGTAAAGACATTTACTAACAAGGTAAAGGAAGGCCAGGGGTTGTGTGGCAAGCGTAAAAAGTTTGTGATAATCATTGCAGAAGAGATATTGAGCTGGTAAGAGAAAGAGTAGGATTTCTGGGCAATGTTAAAGGTGTGGTGAGGTAAAAGTCCCTTAAACATAGAATTCAATTGCCATTTGTGCTCCTGGTGCTACTCCATATAAATGAAGGCAGAAAGAAACGGAAGTCCAAGCACTTTTGTATTTTTACCCCTGACTAACTACACGTGCAATTGTCAGAACTTCAGAGACATTTTGAAGATTTATTTTCAACTGGCAACTAAATTTAAAATCATCTCCTTTATTGACTATTCTTATCTGCAAGTTTAGTGAACAGTTCTGATCCTTTGAAAGTTCTGATTCTTTTGGGCTTCTGCAATGACTCTTCCTGGTATAAATACAGTGAAGAGTCAACACTTGACTAGAGACTGGCTAGGAGCCAAGACATGAGGATGAGACAGTGCCGTAGAGAGGACAGCGTGGTGATGGGATGTGGCTCTCAATGCCAGTGGTGGGTCTTATAGGACTCAAGAATTCATTTGCAGTAGCACTGCTGTTAATCCCCATAATAATGGCTATGTATTGAGGGTTTACTCTATGTCAGACACCATGTAGATTATTCATTGCCTCATGTAATTCTCAAAATTGCATGGGATGCAGTATTGGTTCTGCTTTTTAAAATTTAACTAAAACTAGATGCATAACACCTCTACTAATAAGTTTTCACATTAAGTATATTCACACTGCTGTGAATATTCATTGCTAGAAAATATTTACCTTTTTGAATTGAAACTGCACCTATTAAGCAATCACTGCATAGTATTCCAGTTTTTCAAGATAATCCATGTAAGAAAAAATGTTTTCCAGGAACACTAAATTGTCTTGGGTCTTTAGTTTATGGTCTGGTGCCTGACATGGTGGTACATGCCTGTGATGCCAACACTGGTGAGGCTGAGGCAGGAGGATTGCCATGAGCTCAAGGTCAACCTGGGCCACATGAGTGCAAATCCACCCTGAACTAGACAGTAAGATGCTGTCTTGAAAAAAAAAGATAATGTCTGTCACTTATGTATCTGGAAGTTCTTAATTTGAACCAAATATAAATTTCTAAACATGATTAGTTTGTACCTTAAGTTCCTGGTTCTAATATATAAGGCTTGTAGTGAGACAATAGAGTGGTCAGAGATGCCGTATATCAGACTTCTTTTTAGAGTCATTTTGTAGTCCAGACTGATGAGTCTACTGTTTCACAGCCTTTGTCTCTCATAATAAAATCTTTGGGTTTCTTTGATTTTCTTTTATTTGCAGAAGAAGAATTCCTCTCGATGACCACCAGGTAAATGCTTTGAATTACCTTTCTGGCTAGAATGGCCTATCTAATGGAAGAAACCACTTAACTCAAACTGGAAGCTCATGTTTTTTGTTTTTTGTTTTAAATACAAAACAGTTATTTCTCTTGGCAATTTAAAAATACATAACAATTTAAAATGAATACACATTGTTAGTGTTTTCTCCTTGTTTATTTACTATTTCCGATCAGAAATTAAGCCAGGAAAATTAATGGCATTCATTAGATTTTAACTGAACAGAGCAGTTCCTTGTGGGCTTCTCCTGAAACTGGCAATTTATGAAGTAATTATAGCCTGACCATCTTTTACTCAGATTGAATGTAGCAAAATACCAAAGAAACTGTACTACTTTTCCTTGTGATCTTATATTTCTTTTGTACCTTTGTATCTTCACTCTGTTAACATCTTTCTATAAAGTCAAGCTCACCTGCTGACTATATATACACATCAGTTGGCAATACAGTTTAATATGTTGCCTGGATACAGATGTTTGGAAATATAGGAGCACAATTTATACCTTATTTTGTTGCTAAGGAAACTAGGAAACTTTGAGATTTTCCTTTGCAGACCAGCATCAAAAGCTAGAAAAATCTATTGAGAGTTTTAGAAGAATAAAAGTATGTGTGATATGGGCTATTTGTGTTTCTACCCTGAGAAGTTAGTATTTATAAGCTTGTATAGCCTTTTTCTGCCTGTGGTATAAACATTGCTTCCTAAGCCCCTTTTAGTAAAGTTTGATCATATGCAGTGGCATATGGGGGTGGTCAGCATATTGAAATATAAACACAAAGCACACTTGCGAAGCATTTCTAAAGGCAGGCTATAAATACAATTGCTTGGTGCTCTAAGGGATAACACTTAAAGGATTTTAGTTCTACAAACCTTCTTTTTATAATCAGCACATATGATTTGAGAAGTTCTTTGCTCATATGAACTCTCCTGGAAAATCATCTCTAGGAAAAACAAATAAGAAGTTAATATGCAGATTCTATTTTGTTTCTCCAGCTACAAGGAAATATTATGCCACTCTGAGGTTTCCTTCAAGCAAAATTCTGACAAGCATTATTAATATTATTGAAGCAGACAGTGTGAGTGGTTAAGTTTGTTACAGCAGGAAAAACTCCGTCTGCTTTGGCCAGCCAACTGGAACCTTTAACAGGGATATATCATTGTGTGCCAACACATAGCTGCTCATGAAAGAGAATGTTTTCCTTCAGACTATTCCATTAATAAAGCTCAGCATTCTTGTTATAGATCATCATCTTCTAAAAACTGCTCAGCTCGCCTGTGGCTGTAGGAAGTACCTTGTCTTCTGTCTCTATACACAGAGCCCAAATAGTGCTAAAAAGGGAAATGGAACATATGGTAATAAACTCTCTGAAGCTTTGATGCCAGGTGGTAATCAGCAGCCAGGCTAAGAGACACTTGCAACCATGAACTCTCCCCCTAGGGCCTCATTAACAAGGCCAACCATGCCACAGTGGAGGAAAACAGACTTGAGGAAGATTGCATCCTTTTGAGGTGAACTCTAGATTTTTCTTTGGCTGGAAGGATAAAGGATTGGAAGGAAAGAAAACTGCATGAAAATAAAACCTGACAAAAACTGCTCCCTTAGTGACCCCTTTACCAAGTCTGCTCATTTGGAAATATGTGCATTAATGTGCTTTAGAACATTCACTTAGCCTGAACGGTGATGTAGAGTATGGGACCACATGGAATTTGAAGATTCACCCTCTGGCTACTACCCACTGACACCATGTGGTGGTGAGAAGTCTTTCTTTACTTCAAATTTCCCACAGGTGGAAAAGAGTGGGACACTGGGAATGAGTATGCCGCGGTAGTGTTGCCTAGAATCCTCCTGTCACAACCCTATGCTCCTCCATGTGAAGTCACTGCATTGCAGCCATTTCTTTTTTCCTGTGGGAATGAGAAGACAAAAGGCTGATTTTATGGATAGTGCCAAAACAGTAGCTCTTTTTATTTCATTTTAAATTTCAAAGGGCTGTCTTGCACATAAGTTGTTCTCAGGGGGACAGATATTATCCGTGTACATTCTATTACTTCACATTCTTCCAGCTCCTAATCTTCCAACTTATTAGAGATAATTTCCAGAATTATCTCTAATAAGAAGCCAGAAGTGTTATGGCTTTGCAATGTGACTCTCCAGAACTCATCTATCACTTTATTCTTTGTTCACTCTTTGGGCCATGGGAGCCTCCTTGAAGCTCTTGGAGTGCGACTTGTCCATTCCACAGAGCCTGTGTGTCTGCTCCTATCCAGCCATCAATGGCTGGCTCCCTCTTCCTTGTGTCTTCACATCAATGTCTCCTTTTTAGTCAGTTTGTTCCCTACTCCACCTTCCACTTGCACCACCATTGAATTTCACTTAATTTTTCTCACAGAATACATTATACTTGAAATTTTTGTTCCCCCAAGGATATGGTCAAATCGCAACCCGTAGTATCTAAAAATGTGAGCTTATTTGGAGACAGTGGCTTTGTAGTTATAATTAGATAAAAATGAAATTGTTAAATTGGCTGTAGTCCAACAGGGATTTTGTCTTTAGGAGAAGAGAAACGCATCAGGCAAAGACAAACATACACAAAAAAACATATGTGATGGTAGAGCTGCGATTGATGTGACATAGGCAGCAATCCAAGGAATGTTAAAGATTTACTGGCACCACTAGAACATATAGAAAGAGGCAAGAAAGGATTCTACTTGGAGTTCTAGAGGGAACATGGACAAGCTGACTGGTTGTTTTTGGACTTTCAGCCTAATCATTGTAAAAATAAATTTCGGTTATTCTATGTGATATTGAATTCTGAAGCTAGCAATATATCTGGTACTTTGAAAGAAGCTAGTATTACCACACCACTTGCTGTATCATATATTTTATCTATTTATTATGCCTATTTTCTGTATGCCTAACATGTAGCTTGGACACACATTGCCATGAACTATTCTGGATATGACCCAATCTCTCTTCTTCCTAAAGACTGGTCAGATGCAAAGCCTCGCTGGTGAACTTGCAAAGGAATCTCATAAACATAAGCTGAAAATTCTAGCTCTTTTTCAAGGATGGTGGGAGAACAACTTGAGATTACAGCAGCTTGAAGACTACATAAGAAACCTTCCATGTGTGCTCTACCGAATGTTGACCACCTGCCTGGACCAGATAATGAAAGTTTAGGAAAGTGCCTTTATATTAGAGATAGAAACATTGATTGATAAAGAGGATGTAGAAAGAATACACACCACAGAGAAACCAGTTATAATGATATCTTGTCAGAAATTTACTCATTTTTATTTTTTTCCTGGTGCTGTCAGTTCTAACAGCTTTGAATTTTTTAACTGTACTCAAAGTGTCTTCATAACCCTATGCCCCAAAGGAAAGTGTGTTATACTTGTAACACAGTATTCTATGCAGTACTGAATTCCAAAGCTAACCACATTAGGAAAGCAAAGTACATTGCGATGAACATTCTCCAGATTGCTTTAGAGCATTTAAATGACACCAAAACTAAATATCCATCATTCTAGAAATACCCTCTACCTTGTTCCTGGTCTGTAAATATAAATGGAAAATGTTAAGGGCAGAAATGGTGAGGAAAATAATAGGTAAGAAATTGAAGACTCCTATGGCAATATAGTGTAATAGCTGGGTAGTAAACATTGCAGGTGAATTGAACTTAAATTATATTCTAAGACCCGGTTAGTATGGATGATCACTAACCATAAATCTTAAATTATCCTGCAATAATAAAGACCTCAATGTGTGGTTGTGGGGTCTAAATGAAATAATCATGGAAAATAGCTCAGCAAATAGCAAATGGTACACATGGTTAGAATGTCTTCTAAAACAGCCATTTGTTTGTTTGTTTACTGGCTTTTTTTTTAACTTAGAGATTTATTTTAACATAGTATCTAAGAAAATCTAGTGAAAGACTCACCTCACTACTGTAGAACTGCTCAGAATCTCTTTTGAGGCAACAATCTGAGTGTGCTGTTGACAGTAACTATTATCGTGGGAAAGGAATCATTCACAGTGTTTCTTCTTAAGGACTGCACAGCTTCTCATCATTATCTTTTACATCTTACTTGATGATTAATGCATAATCTAATGATCCTTTCACAGAAATAGTTCCTTTGATGATGGGGTTTTCAAGGTGTTTTCCAGTGATTTATTAATTAGGCAGATCCATTCATTCTGCTATGTCCTATCACTGAGAAATTTCCAAATTTCAGAGCAACAGAGGATTTTCTATTGGAGATAGTGGGATTTTTTAGAGGTGATAAAAGAGAAGCCTCATAAATTTCAGTGCATCATGTTGAGGAGTAAAAAGATTAGTTCAAGAATTAAATTTATAATTTTTGAAGAAAGCTGAAGCCAGTCAGTCACCTTTGAGAGAACCAGAGGGGTTGGGTAACTGAGCTGAGATGGAGTTTGAGATTCTACCTGGAGATGCCATCGTGGTCATTCCCAGAGTGGCCAGCACGTACATCCACCAGTTCAGTAATGGGGCAAGGAAAAAGGGTTGCCCACTTTCTGTATCAGTGGAGTTTGATGGAAAGAGACAGGTGCCTCTCTGGAGTTAACCATTACTATGTGTCAAAGGTTTTGAGAACATTAAGGAAGCATTTTTCTGATTGATGAAAAAAAAAAATAACTCAGTTACAGTCATATAACCATGCTGGAAGTTTAAGCAGTATATTATGTGACATACAGTTTAGTTTAGTGTGGTATGTAATGATTATTAGAAACAAAATGAAAAACAAAACAACAAAAAAAATTTATAACTTTTGCCTTTCAAATGTTGTTGCATTGCACATTCCCTTGGCATACTTTTATGGAATGCCTGAATGGTTTCATGACATGGAAACAAGGCTCTTACAAGTTTAGCCTCCCTATTTTAATTATTGTCCTCCATTAGGTATCATAAATTCTGATTCTCTCACATTACTTGCCTCTTTTATTTCATATCATGATAAATAGGAAGATGGTGATAAAATAAATATATTACTTGCTTTGGCTTACAATATTTAAGAATTTAAATTCTTTTAAAATTGCAATGAATGTGAAATATAGAATGAACATATTCACCACTGGGAAAAAATATGTATATATTGCATCTTGATCCTTTTTCTCTCCCCTTCCTCTCTGCTCCCTTATGCCCCACCCCTAGATTCCTTTCCCATCTCTGCAAAGTCTATCTTCCTGTTTCTTATCATATTTTATTTATTTTTCTCTTTAAATCACTCATCCTTATGATTTCTTGTATAAGAAAAGGCACACAATAGTTAAACTGTAGCCACTGTTTTTCACTTAGCATTATAGATTTAAGGATGGGCATCCTCTTTTGAAGAAAGTGCATATCTGTTGGGCTACCTACTTAGACATGGTTCATTGTGATCTCTCAGGAGTGGTTTATTTATGAGTGAGATTTTGCAGAAATGGATGTCTTCAACATTCCATGTTTTCACTATTAGAAAATATCCTGCTGACATATCTATTATACAATAGATGTAGATCTGATATGATATAACATATTAATGTATTATCAATTTATGATACATTATGTATTTACTTACATGTTGTGTTTTTGTCCATGAGCCCTTATGAGAATTTAAGTCCATGAGAACAGAGACATATACCTGTTCTTTCATTAATAAATCCTGGATGGTGCTTTGAATGGTGCCTAATACATAGATGGCATTTACCGATGGTTTTGTGTAAATGAGTGAATCCATTAAAAGCACTTTTCATAACACTAGCAAATAGTACTACAGTCACTATTTTAAGGACTTTAGTTAAAATTTGAAACTCAATGTGGTGTTTTGCATTTCTGTCATGAATGGGAAGAGAACAAATTTGTCAGACGTAAAATTAGGAGAAGTCTGTGGTACTTATAAATTGATCACATTTCGTCCTGTCTCTAAATATAGAGAGTGGAGGACTGGGCATATTTTTCAATTTTTTTAAAAACTATAAAAGGTTTTAATGTATTGCATCACTATGATCACTGTTAGGGTTTCTATCTAGTTGTGCCCCCAAAGCCTCATGCATTCATGGGGCAGCTCCTGGGGTTTGTGATTACATTGTGACCCAATGCTGTGATTATTTGCGTGTGCACTCCACACACCCTGGCCAGATGATCTTCATACCAGTGTGAGGAAGGGTGAGAGGCTTGCTCGCTGCTAAAGCTGCTGCCACTCCCTTTGCTCTTTGCTGGTTTCCTTTGGCATGAACAGCTGGTCTGACATGTGCCATTCTGCCTTGGAGCCAGCCGAGTATGGACTAAAACCTCTACTAATGTATGTTAAATAAACCATTCCTTCTTTAATTCTGGGTGTTGGGTATTTTATCTCAGCAATGAGAGAAGAATAACTAAGACAATCATGCAGTTAGATATTTGGATAGGAACTTAAATATTTTTATATGAACATTTTTAAAAAGTATTTGTTAACCATGTGCTATCAGGCAAGTCATTAATGTCACTGTACAATTTTAATTTAAAAAGTGGAAAACGGTCTAAAACATGACTTGCGATGGAGTTCCTACCTGAAGCACAATGTTGGGTGTAGTCCCTTGATCGCCATGCAGATCTATTCCAACCAAGTCTGAGATGAACAAAAATAATCAAGGACAAAATACCAGGCAAGCTACATTTATGAAGTCAACATTTGGTTCAGTAAAATTCCATTTCAGCTCTCTGTAAACTTGTTGCAATAGTTCTGTGTTTTGTATTAGCCTGTTAGTTTTCTCCACCACCTTAATTCTTTTCTTTGCACTATTTATCCTTTCTAAAGTATAATGTTTGTTCTGTATCTGATGCTCTGATGTTTGTGAATCTTATTCTTGTATGGTGTTCCAAGGCCAAAAACCAGATGCTGATATGCAACCTTAAATACTTTCCCTACAAGCATAAAATGATAATATGGTAGTTAAATAATTATGAGAACTTAGATGAAACATCAAAAAAGTCTTTAAAGGTACAATTTACGAAAATCAATATGAAGATATACACTTATATCTGACAATGAAATTGAATTCATAAGAAAATTCTTCCATAAAGACAACCTCAGGCTGAAATTACTTCATTGCTTGCGTTCTCCAAGTTCAAGGGGAAAATACCACCATTTCCACACAGTCATAGAAAAAGTAAACAGAAAAGAATTCTTCCTCATTTAATTCAAATAGTAATCATAATCTTGATATTGAAACTTGATAAGGATATTACAGGAAAAAATGTTATTTCTTTATTTATCATGAACATAGACTCAAAATTCCTAAAAATAATGTAAGCAGTCAAAACACAGCAATATAGAGATGACATAATACACACTTACCCAACTAGTTTTATTTCAGAAGTGCAATGGTAGTTTAATAGTTGAGAACCAAGTATTCAATGAAATGTCACAAATAACTCTAAACAGAAAATGTCATATTATTAAATGGATAGATGCAAAAATGTACTTGACAAAGCTCAGTATCATGATTTAAAATGCATCCACACATACCTCCACCCCCTAAAAAAAAACCATGAAGCTTTTGAAACTAAAAGCTAAAT
The DNA here is from genome assembly GCA_004027165.1 of Ctenomys sociabilis. Lineage (NCBI taxonomy): Eukaryota > Metazoa > Chordata > Mammalia > Rodentia > Ctenomyidae > Ctenomys > Ctenomys sociabilis. Next base: position 31,014 of record PVKA01024992.1, read on the forward strand.
TTGTGAATGTTTCTAAAAAACTTAGAACTCATGTCATTTTTGAGGGTGCAATATTCAGCTCTTTTCCCTAAATTTGGGACTAAGACAAGGATGTCCATCATCACTGTCATCATCATCATCATGGTCATTACCATCACCATCACCATCATCACCATCACCATCATCACCATCACCATCACCATCATCATCACCATCATCACCATCATCACCATCACCATCATCACCATCACCATCATCACCATCACCATCATCATCATCACCATCATCACCATCACCATCATCACCATCACCATCACCATCATCACCATCACCATCATCACCATCACCATCACCATCACCATCATCATCATCACTATCACCATCATCATCATCAGCAGCATCATCATCACCATCATCACCATCACCATCATCACCATCATCATCAATCATCATCTCTATTCAATTTAATTCTGAAATTTCTAGCTGTCGAAAAATGTGTAATAAAAACTGTTGATATACTAAGGAATAAAGTAAATGAGTCTGCTTTTATATAAAAATTGTAGAATTATGTACATAAGAAATTCAAAAGAAGTCATAAACTATTAAAATCTATGAGTTAGTAAAAAGGATCAACACAGAAAAAGTGCCTTATTTCTGAATGCTGGCTGAAAACAAGAAAAGAAAGATAAAAACAAAACGTCATCCAAAAAATCATGTACTTGTGACTTCAACTTAAAACGTTCTATGTAAGACATAGAGTGAAATAAAATGTTGCTAGAAGAAATGAAATTAAACTATAATGAAATGGAAGGATATGCCATGCTTGGAATTGGAAGACTCAATATTTTGAGATGCCATATTCCCAAAATTGATCTATAAATTTGGCCCATCCACCACTCTACCAGATTTGTCTAGCAATTGATGAGCAGAGCATGGAATTGCTGGAATTCAAAGAACCTCAATATTTTTAGGTGATATTGAACAACTTAGCTAATGCGCCTACAAATCAGATTTTCAAGACTTACTCTTAAATACCAGTCATTAAGACATTGTGGTAACAGGTGAGGAGAGACAAATAGATCAATGAGACAACATTAAAATTCTAGAAATAGATTCACACATACATTCCTAGAATAAAAGTATACTGTAGTTACTTGGGACAATGGCAGTATTAAATGTCCAGAGAGAAGAAATGAACCTTTTTTTTTTTATTTTAAAGCATCCACTAAAATTAATTTGAGATGAACAAGTGAAACACAGACTCATGTGGGAAAAACAGAACAATAAAGTTTCAAGAATACAAAACAGTATTTTTTGTGACCTTAGGATATGTATGGATATCTATTACTAAGAAAAAAAAATATCCACTGCTAAATTGGACAACAAAAGTTAAAAGCAACACTTTCAATTTATCAAAAGATACTAATCATTAGTAGAATAAAAAGATAAGCCATTTAGTTGAAAAAGATAGTTGCAATTTGTACCTGTGACATAGGGCTTATGTTTTCAATCTAAAAGGCTATCATGTAAATTAATATGAAAGAATCTATGCAAATACTTTAAATTTTGAGTTTTATAAGTAAGATAACTAACAAAATAACTAAGAACTATATCCAAATTAACTAAGATATCTAAATAACTGATAACTATTAAAAGATATTATTATTACTTATCAGGCATCCCGCCCGCCCCCGCCCAGCCCCTGAGACCGGGCAGAGACAGCGTGGCCGACTCCGCCATCCTGCTCCATCCCGTCCACGCCTGCCCAGCCCCAGAGACCAGCCTGAGACAGTGGCTGACTCCAGCGGTCTCCTGGATCCCGCGCCAAGCTCTCCCAGCGAGAGCGAATTTATATGACTCACCAGGCTTCCCAGATCAGTGAGAGGGTGGTGAGTCTGAGGGAGAGCCTTTGGCTTCTTTCCTCATGTGCTACGCGGATCCCTGTCCCCAACCCCTCCAAGCCAGTGACTGGCCTGAAACCTCAGGTCCCACTCACCAATACCACCCTGGAACCCCTGACCTAAAGCCCACTGATTGAGTGGGAATTTCCCTGATTCTCTGGGCATCAAAGGTCAGTGAGTGTAGAACCTCAGGCCCGTCATGCCTGAGATACATTTCCCAGGGATTAAGCTGCCCGTCACCTCCCGTGGCTGGGTGACAGCTCCAGGCACACTGTGCCAAAGAAACACTTCCAGGTGATTACTGGTCCCACCCCACAGCCCCAGACCCAGTGCAGGTCGGCCTGGAGTGAGAACTCCTAGCCTGCCACAACGGAGGGACATTTCTCAGCAATCCACGGTCCCACACTATGGACTGAAATTCAGCACAGCCTGGCCTATAAGTGAGGGCTCCAGGCCCACTGCACCAGAGGGACCTTTCCCAGCCTTCTTGATTTACGGCCTGTAGACCCGGACCCAGCACAAGCTGGCCGGCTCAGTACAGCCAACTCAGTAAATAAGATCATCCACTATCCTTTTGTGAGCCCAGAAAACCCACCAAAGCCCAGGCCCACCCACCTGGGGAAC
>PVKA01024993.1:0-33520 GCA_004027165.1 Ctenomys sociabilis
GGGGGCGGGCGGGATGGAGCAGGACGGCGGAGTCGGCCGCGCTGTCTCTGGCCGGTCTCAGGACTCATGTCTTACACATTTTTCTAACAGAATTGAACTCAAGACTTTTAGCTTGCCAGGCAAGCATGGTACCACTGAGCTGTATCCTGACCTCCTGAATTGTTTCATGAACTAATGGGATTCTATTTGTTATAATTTTACTAAAGATTCATTCATCTATGTTCATCTAAGTATTATCACCATATTTTCTTTCATGTCATTTTCTTATTTTGATATTGGTCTTAATCTGGATTTCTAGAGTGAGTTGAAATGCATCCTTTTCTGCTATCCAGGAGAAGATCTGGGATGGATTCATATTATATTTTTCCTCAAGTGTTAATATGTTACTAGTGAAGTAATCTGGAACCAGACTAGAAAGGTCCAAAACAATTTTAAGTTATGAATTCAAAATATGATTTTTAAAATACACAAATATAAATTGAATTTGTAATAGAGATACTATGTGAATTCGTGAGTGATATCTATTTCTATAGTGTTGGCAGTTTATGTCTTCCAAAAAATTTGTCCATGTAATCTGTGTTATTAAATTAATTGCTACAAATTTCTTTATAAAACTCCATTATTTTTCTAATGTCTATAATATCCTTATGTTTTTCTCTTCATTTCATTTTATGTGGCTAAAGATTTATTAATTGTACCAGCTTTCTTTTATCACTGGCATTGATTTCTTTTGCCTGCTAATTTATGCTTTTCTAGGTTCTTAAAGTAGAAGCTTCTGGCATTAATTTAATAACTTAATTCAATCACCATAGTACTTTAGAGCCTCAGTCCCTAAGACATTCTAGCCAGAGACCTGCCTGAGACACTCCAGACACACCTACCTGGCAACTCCCAATAGCCACTGCCCCCAAACCTGCCATGGGAGCAACTTTTGGTGATTCTCCTGGCACTCAATCCAACCCTGCCCAGCCTAGTGAGTGTAAGGGAGAACTTCTGTGTCCCCTGGTGCTCCCCTAACCAGGCACCGAATAGAGGGTAATCACAGGAGCTGCAGCAAAAAGAAACTGAACACAATAGCTAGATCCAGGCTAGGCATAACTGGATAATCTCAGACTTAATAAGCTGGCACCCAAATCCTGTTACACGCTAAGACTATAGCTACACCAAAGCTCTACTCCAAAGGTCAGAGGTCAGTACTATACAAAATGACAAAGACAAGGAGAAAAATGCAATCTCATGTCTTGAGTCCACCAATAAGTGCACAGGATACTAGCTCAGCTGAAATGAATGAATTAACAGAGATGGAAGCAAAGGAACAACAACAGAAAGATATAGAGGAACTCAGACAAGAACTAATGCCTGAAATAAAAAAAAGAAACATTTGAATACATAGCATCTGAAGTAAAGAATCAAATCCAGAAACATCTGGGGAAAACCCAACGCTCAGAACAAGTGCAGGGAACACTATTCCAGCTGAAACATATGAATCAACAGCATTGGAAGCAAAGGAACAACAGCAGAAAGGTCAAGGAACTCAAAGCAGAAATAATTCTTTAAAATCATACCATCTGAAGTACAGAAACAATTCCAGAAATACACGGAGGAAACCCAGTTTGGAAGAAACCATAGTACTTTATATTTCTCTCTACTTTTTCATTGGAATGTGACAGATTTTATACATTGTGTTTTCCGTTTATTCAATTTAACATATTCACATGTATTATCATTTATTTCGTTCTTCTGTTGTATAGAAAGTTAGCATTTGACTTCTAAGTATTTCAGGATAGCCCTCATAGCCTTCTGACATAGATTTCTGCTTTTATTTTATTATGGTCAGAGAACATAAACAGTATGACTCAAAGAACTTTGAACTGATTGTGGCCAAAGGTTCATAGCAAATGTTTTTTGTGAAACTGAACAGCTTACTGGCCTGTTAGTATTAGGTTGAATGGTCTAAAGGAGGCATTGTGGTCAATTTTAAAACACTCAATTCTTCCACAGTATTATAGATTTTCTTGTTATCTTCTCAGTTGATAAGTGGCACACAAATTTGAAAATTTTCTATTATTTTGGCCTTATTTTTCCTTTCATTTCTATTAATTTTGTTGTGTGAATGTATATTGAAACACAGATTTGATTTTAGTGGAATAGTACTTGGGATTAACTTTTCCTATTAGTGAACTACAGCTTTTATCTACCAATAGTATCATGAACTTAATATTTTTTATTGATAATTACTATTGCTCTGAAATAAGCTTTTTACTTCTTAATGTAGGTGCTATATCATGATTTTGAGTCATTTCACACAATATAAACATTTCCAGCTATCAGCATTAATTTACCGTATCTTTAAAAAGCAATTATCAGGCCAGGGATATAGCTCAGTAGAATAAGTGTTTGTCTGGCAAGCACAAGGTCCTGAGTTCTATACACAGTACCTCAAAAAAGAAAAAGAAAGAAACAAAGAAAGAACATAAAAGCAATTGTCATAAAAGCATATTGTACATTACAGTAATTTCTGTCTTTCACTTGAAATATTGAATTTATTTACTATGTTGAAGCTTTGGCATAATTGATAAAAGTCATTGAGATTTTGTTTTGTTTTTAAAACAGTGATCAGTTAATTTCTTTGTAAGAAAATTATCTATTATTTAAACACCATATCCATTATTTTATTTCACACAGGACATTTTCTTTTTGTACAGTTAAATCGTCATATGCATTGCTTTATTTGTGAACTGTATGATCTTTTCTTTGCGACTTTTAATTTACATACAATTTCAAAAACAATTATGGGTATGTGTTTATTCTTTTTCTCTTTATTACTCTTTGTCCTGCTACCTGACAGATTTAAATACATAAAACAATTTTTGTAATCCTATGTAGAGAGATGTTTTCACTATTTACGATAGTGTCAGTCATTATAGAGGAAACAAAGTATATGCGGCTTTGCAAAGGCACATAACAGATTGCTGTTAACATCAGTTTTTGAGGAGAAATTTGTTCTTCCAGTTTGTACTTTTAACCATCTTCCCTCATGCTTTACAACAAAATGTAAATAGGTTAAACTAAAAGCAAATAACTTTTCCTAAAGGGTCAGTAGATTTGGATGAAATGTAGATCTAGGAAATTTTCTAAAACCACAAACATGAGAACCTGTCCCTCTCAACTTTAACTTCTTTAGCAATAGATGGCATTTTCTTGAAGTTTTACTAATGGGATCAGACCACAAACTCAACAATTTATTTCCTGTGCTTCTTATTGTGACTATAAGTAAATGTCGGACATTAAGTAGGTAATTTATAAAAAATAAGAGGTATAGGGCTGGGGAGATAGCTCAGTAGAATAAGCTCTTGCCTGGCAAGTGCAAGGGCCTGAGTTTAATTTCCACTTCCAAGAAAAAAAAAAGAATAGAGGTGTAGTGAGCTCATCGTTCTTAAAGCTGGGAAGTCGCAGAGCAGGGCACTGACATCTGCTGAAGACCTTCTGCCTGCATGTAAAATGGTTATGAATGTCTCTTCTCCGGTAAGTTTTAAACTGGTCACAGATCATTGGCCTCTGTGTTTGAATGTCTCTCATAATTTCTAACATCCCTATAAATTTATGTACTATTGCTTTCTTTTTGCTTAGGAAGAGATTGTATCTTCCTTGAAGACAGAAAATGTATGTTCTTTGCCTCTACAATTCAGTTCCTAGAACAATGTTAATGATAACCTAGGCATATAGCCAATATATGCTAAACAAACAAATAAATTCAGTGCAGATAACTTATTTATCAGCGAAACCTCATGTATTTTAATATCTTCTCTTGTAGATGATAAAACTTAATTCATGACAAAGAAGTGATTTGTCTAAGGTCCCACAGTTGGTGAGCTGTTTGAAATAGAACCCGTATGTCTTATTCCTAGTAACAATCAGTAATAAACTAATAATCTTTGCTTGTGCTTACTAAATTTCGCCAGCTCTGATACCTAGTCTAAAAGTACCTAGTTTAAAATCAGTAACATTCACTGTGAAACAGAGATACTTCTGAGATACAAGAAGATTACTACAGCATGCTAATTTTGTGCTAGCCAGGTAAGTACCTTCCATTTTCCAGACTAAGGTCACTTTCTCTGCCAAGTTGAACAAAACATCCTGAGGATATCTTTCTGTTTTATCAGTCTTATCATTCTTTCATCTTTGATATTCAAAATTTGTACTTAAAACTTAGCACACAAGAATTAGAAGGGGCACTAGAATAAGCTTCTCTGACAGTGCTGACACCTATCTCCTTGATCATGTAGTATGTGGAAGAGATCTAATATGAACCGAGTCTTTACTAATTAGCCTAAGACATCTTCCAATGTAGCAGGGGTGATGCTCTTGCACCATGGTATTCACCTTGGTAGTGAGCTGTAGCAGTTCTGTGGTGCACCATTTGAGCTGATGTCTCATTTCCTTTAAGGACATTTACTCAGTGACATTCCCTTATTTCTAAAATGGAATATAGATAATTGACTTTTTTGGACACTGTGTTAGGAAAGACAAATCCCTACTCAACTGTGGCTATTTCTGATTTTTTCATTAAATCTAAGCCTTTGGAATTGAACATAGTTTTGGGGGGTTCTGTTTTTTCATTTGTTTGGTTTTGGAGAAAGAAAAAGAAAACTTGTAGCACAATGAGAACTAGACTTGGAGTCAAAGAATTACTCTCAGATTTAGAAGTTGTTAGGCCAAGGATCCCCTTGTATACTCTCTAAAGAATTGTTCATTTTCCTCACAATTTTGTATTGAAGAGTACAGGATACCATCAATGGAAAAGCAAGTTTTAAACGCTAAAATCTTTGTACAGAATATGATAGGAGTGGTAATTATTTTTAAGTTGCACAAAGTCTTAGAATTATTTGCTATTAAAATGTAAAATAAGTTGTCATCCATTGATAAGAAAGGCTTTTTAACTGTTTAATTGTAAGCATTCTCAAGTATGGATTAGGTAACCCTGAGTTGTATGAATGGAAATGTTAAGGAATTAACTGTTGGAAAAAAACTCATCAATTATTCTGCAAATTAAAACATTACAACAAAATAAAATCCTTCATCATTTCCCTTAGATTCAGTTATTTTTCAGAATTGTATAAGATTTTTACACTGCTTACTTTTAGGAAATACATACTGTATAAATTTACTTTTGATCTATATTTAATAATGTATGTCATGCAAGCAAGTAATACATACCTTCAAATAATCACATAATAATGTGTATCCTATTTAATTATACCAATCATTCTTTTTAATTGGAATTATGCAACTATTTACTTTGTCAGATTTTAATTATCACTAAAGATAGTATCTCTGTGCTCTTCTTAAATAAGCCTACTTAAGCAAAGATGTTTTAAGGAAGCTCTCTTTCTTTTATGGATTAAAAAACTGAAAAGGTACCATCCTGCATGGCATATATCATATCCTGAGACACTATTCTATATTTCATAAATATGATTTCTCCCCAATGTATTGGATGGTAATACTCTAAAGAAAGAGAAGCCTGCTCTTGCCTAAAGGTAAAAATGATTCATAAGTGTGAGCCAAGCAAGTATTCTTACTTGCTTTCCAGTGATTAATTTAATATTGTATGCTATGCAAGTAATACAACCCTTCAAATAATTACATAATAAGTGTGATTACATAGTCAGCAAATATTCACATAGTCAAGAGAAAATAGTCCTCACCTCTTGATTATAAGAGAAAGTCTACTAAAATATTCAAGAAAATAAGTTTCTCCCAATAATGGGAACTTTAGGATACCAACTCAATTTTCTCTTTCTAATCTGCTCTTCTTTCCTTTTCATGGCTCTTCCTTTCCTTTACATCATGAAGTTACTGAATTATGAGTTTTTATCTCCATATTTGTTATATGACCAAGGTACGTGACTTTGTGTATTGGCTCAAGTTTAGGCACAGATGCCAGTTACATAAAACTGTTTATAAACAAAATCCTTGTTTATGGGCATTCATCTGAGTTAAAACAAGTCTCTGGACTGATGATGATAATTAGAATCTGTGATCTTTGCACAGGATCTTTGTGAAAATTATTCCATGACATAATTTTATTAAATGCTTATTTTAGGCTCAATAGATCTCTAATGTTAGAGATCTAGATCTAACTTTAGATCTCCAGTCCTCTTAAAGACAAACTATTATTTTTCTATTTCCTTTGTCAGCTTAGTCATATTTAATATTTATTGCTTACAAAAGACTATGACTGAAATATTAAATAAATTTCTGAAATTCTATATATTATTTCTATATATTTTTCTATATATTCAATTTTGGAAATTTATTGTGTCTCGCTATCTATCCACCTTTTCTCTGTTTTGCACCTTATTAAGGTTTGCAAGTAAGTATTGAGATCTGGATTTTAGCAAGATCCATTAGGGTTTCACCCTTGTAATTAATAATGGCAAAAATTTGAGTTTTTTTATTCCCCTTTTTGATTAGGTTGGCTAAGGTTTTATCAATTTCATTTAATCTTTAAAAGAACTAATTATTTGATTCATTGCTTCAGTGTATTGTTTTCTTAGTCTCAAAGGCTCTGATCTCTTTATAATTTCTTTCCACATACGAGTTTTGGGTTTGATTTATTCATCTTTTTCTAAAAGTCTGAGGTTCAATTTTAAATTACTTAAGCCTTTTTTGTTTTCCTGATAGTCATTGCTATAATTTCCTCATAAGAGAGCTTTCATTGCAACTCACAAGTTCCAACATGCTATATTGACATTACATTGAATTACAGATACTGTTTAATTTCATCTTTAATTTCTTCTGTGATCTTTGGTTGCTCAGTAGGGTTTATTTAATTTCCATATGTTCATGTGGTTTTTATGGTTTCTTTCACCACTGATTTCTAGTTTCATTGAACAATGGTCAAATAATATAAATATAGTAATTTTAATTCTTCTGCATTTATGTAAGCATGTTCTGATCAAAATGCAATTAACATGCCTCACACAACTAGAGAAAACATTCCTAACATTCATTTAAAATGAAAAGAGTCCTAGAATAGAAAAAAGAATTGTCAGCAAAAAAGGCAAGGCAGGCAACATATAAATCCTGATTTGAAATTATACTACAAAGCTGTTTTGGGTCAGACAAATAGCTCAGTGGATTACAGCACCTGCTTAGGCAGACACAGGGGGCAGGAATTCAATCCTCAGCACTGCTGTGCTAGCTCTGGCCCCAGGATGTGCTGAGATGGCAATTGAGACTGGGAGTACTTGGGAGAGTACAAACAAGAGGATCACTATGAGTCTGATCTGCGCAGTGAGACCTTATACACCCTGTCCTAAAATAAAAAAAAAAAAAAGAAAGCTGTTGTGATAGAAACAACATGTACTGGAAAACAATTAAAAATTTAAAAAGACATCAAGATCAATGGAATAGATAAGAAGATGCAGAAACAACTCCAAACACAGCCACCTTATCTTTGACAAAAGGGCCAAATAAAGTCCCTGGAAGAAAGAAATCCCAACTGATTTTTCAACAATCAAAGACTAAAACTAGATTCATACCTATCCACATGCACTAAACTAAAATCAAAATGAATCAAAGATCTAAATATTAAAATAGAAACACTAAGTCTTCTAGAAGAGAGCATAAGCAGAATTCTTGAAGAAATAGGTAGAAGCAAAATCTTTATGAACAAAACCTGGATTGTACAAGAAGTATCACAAAGAAACAACAGGAATCTCATCTTAATAAAAACACTTTTACATATCAAAAGAAATCAATATCAAAGTGAAAAAACAACTTACAGAATGGGAAAAAATGTCAACTATTTTTCTGACAAGGGACTACTACTTAGAATACACAAAGAACTGAAAATTTTCTGACAATCCAAATTCAAAGACTAAATCCAATGATGGTCATCTGAGGTGACTAGACACTTCTCAGAAAAAGAAGTACAGATCACTAATAGATATATAAAAAATGTTCAACATCACTGTTGAATGCAAATTAAAAAAATACTTAGGTTACATCTCACTCCAGAAAGAATGGTTATTTTCAAGAAAACAACTAATAACAAATGCTGGCAGGAATAGGGAGGGAAAGGAACCTTTCTCCATTGTTGGTGGGAGTGTAGATGGATGCAACCACTGTGGAAATCAGAGTGGAGATTCTCTAAAAAGCAGCAATGTTCATTTCACCCAACTAGTCTCCTTCTGGGTATTTTCCCTGAATAATTAAAAACGTCACACCCCAGTGATATCTGTTTATAGATGCAGAATTTGTAATAGCTCACTCTGGGACCCAACCCTAATACCCATCAATCAAGGAATGGATAAAACAGTTGCATTTTTAATACAATGAAGTATAACTTAGCCATAGAAAATAAGTTCGAGGCATTTCTAGGTGAATGGACACACCTTGAGATCATACTCTTCTGTGAAATAAATCAGACATACATATGTAAACATTGCATCATCTCCCTAGTGTAAAAAACTGAAAGAGTAATAATAAGGACCAATATATACAATGTACATTGTGAAGTAGAAAGAAAGTGTTCAAAAGGAAAGAGGAACTAGGGAGGGGAAAAGGAAGGAGGGAAGAAAAATTATAAAATAAATGATAAAATAGGAAGCAAAGCTTTGTAATTAAGGAACAGGAAAGAATCATTGAAGGGAGGGAAAGGGATTGCAAGAAAATGAGGAATAAAAATAGATTTCTGAGGGAATAATAAGAAATCCTTGGCATAACTGGGATACCCAGATGAGAACTTGGCTTCTGATTAATGTAATTAAACATGGGGACTAAATAAACATAGAAACCACTCAGCATTTAAAGAAGTATGTCCAGAAAGAACAAATTATGCACACAGTATGAATAAAGTCAGATAGCTATGTTAAGTGTTTTAAAACAAATGTCAAAACTGCAGTGAGAAATTTCATCCCCGAGGTTTTCACTCCAAATTGACATTTCACTTTGTAAAACTTCTCCACGTCTTATTGTACAGCTTTGCTAGAGACCAAATAGTTATCACGAAGAAACAAATTCAAGTTATGTTGGATTTTCCAATAGCTAGATTGAGAGACCAGAATGTTTTTGGAAATATAGAATGTTTACCTCAGATTTTGATTACCTCAGAACATTATTTTGATTTTTCATGTTTTTTATGCTATCTTATGTTCAATCCTATTAAGTAAGTCCCAGGAGGAGTGATTATTTAGAACTATTAATTAATCTGGACCTTCATGGCATTATAGGACATAGTGACTATTCAGCTTGGCATGGTTTTTCTGTTTGTCTGTTGAGGTTCACACCTCACAGAAAATACTTACAGTTTACCTGTCCCAAAACATTGTTTTGCCCAGGAAACTATGCAACCTCCAATAAAAATAACTTAACAAAATGTTATCATAATAAAAACAAGCATCTGACATCCTTAACATAAATCCTATCACAAGCCAACAGAGGTGAGGGTCATAAAATGTGAGTTAGAAAGGAACCTTGAAGTCTTGTGGTCTGTGGGTTCCAATAAGTCTCTGTGTACCTCTTGAAGGTTAGAGAAAATCAGTCATCACCCAGATTTATGCAGCCACACTTATAGACTATCTATCCATGTAGATATGTCTACCTACACAAGCTTTAGACTTAGCAGAACACATACTATATGCACAACTATTAAATGATAGATTACGACAAGCAAAGATCATTTTGGCTGAGTTCCTGTTTACTCTTTTGATGACTAATAATTAACCTAAGGAGAAAAGAAAAGAAAGGAAGACATTGAGCAAATGGCTGAAAAGCTGACAAGACAGGGAATATGCACAGGTTCTTTTGTTTTTAACAATATAGCAAGCAAACGCTGCCAAATCTAGCACTGTAACCTTTCTTGCATGGAAAATACATTTAGGATACTGAGAAAACAAGCTGCAAACGCTGAGAATCAACTAAGCTACCATTTGCTGACCTGGAAAAAATAATCACATTACTATGTTAGAATTTCTTGCAAAGTAACAGATGCTTGATGCAAATTCCACGATTCTCTTAGCAAAGCAAATTAGGGAAGGAAAGGAATGGAATGAAAGTGTTAGCTCTACTTTTTCCCACTATATGAAGAATCCTCTATTTATTATTTATTGCCACCTTTCATACAAACATTTCTATGTGACACATATTCCAAGGCTTCATGTTAGATATCTGCCGACTACTAATGTAATGTAATGAGGAGAATCTGAGATACACATTAAGATTTCATGTATTTCTTCCCAGAGGGAATTAGTGATGAAAATATAAGCTCAGTTTTCTTCTACATTTCGAAGAGCACTTGCATAGTCTATCCCAAGAATAAAATGGGAGTAACAAGGGATAAGATTGTCCAGAGGTTTGTGAAATTTGCTGTAGCCCATTAATTTTTGCAAAATTGATGAGTGTGAATGAACAGAAAGACTGTTCCTTCTGAACAGGTGCATGCAATGGCTTCGCAGTACTAATGGATTCCAGAAATTTCTAAAGGCTTATGGAAAAAAATCAAGCAGTGTTCTCAGAAACTGACTGCCGTCTGATTATCACATCTTCTACATACATTCTAGAGATCTAGAAGAATGATTGATGTAACTAATTAAACAGAATTTTACATCATGGATTAGGTATTTTAAAAATTGAAAAATTGAGTACATAGTAGGTGTTGAATAACACCTACTATGTACTCAAAATACCTGCAGGTCTTTAGGGATTTGGTCTGATGGGATGACCCATCATATTTACTGAACAGCCTTCATACTCAGTGTGTGCCAGTTTGCCCATTAGGTGTCATGTTGGCTCTCAACTGCTAACTCTCACAACTTCAGGGATGACTTTTTCCATTTTAAGCTCCTTTCAGAAGAGTATACATTTGAGCACTGTCAGTGGAGAATGGTCTTCCATAGCACCTCCTCCTTTCACTTACGTTTATTTGTTTATTTGTTAGTTTTTTTGGCGGTACCAGAAATTAAACTCAGGACCCTGCACTTTCTGGGCAGGCACTTATTGTGAGCTCTCTCCCTGGCCCTACCTCCTTTCACTTGTGAGCTCTTAATTATTCATAAGACATGAGTTAAGTGTTTTTCCATGACAACATTCCATAATCAGGCTAAGTTTCTCTATTAGAAGATGCTTTTGTTTCTCTTTTATCTTTGATTCACTTACAATATTATAACTTTTCACATAAATGAAGTTTATTTTTCACATAAATTATATTTCAGTAATGTCTGTCTTCTCTGTTGGATATTAATTTTTCTCTTCACTAAGGCAGCTAACATGTCTATTTGGCTTTTAATTTAATAAAACGTTTTATCATAAGATCTGATGTAGAGTAGACAGTACTCTTTATGAAATAATTAAATAGTCATTTTATATTACATCTTAGAACAGATTAAGAAACTAATTGGACAAAATGTGTTGTCTTCACAAAATTTTCTGAGCTAACAAGCTCTGAACAAAAGACATCCAGCTAGATATTTTGAATCTAGCTTCAGTAAACTTTCTATCATATGAAAGTTCTTTCTAATTAGCCTCTCATTTTTCTTTGTTTGTACCAGGAGTTGAACTCAGGATCATGCCCTTGGCAGGCTGATGTTAAGCTACTCAACTATCTCCCCAGCCCAACCTCCTTTCACTTGTGAGCTCTTAATTATTCATAAGACATGAGTTAAGACATGAGTCTCATCTTATCAGCTAAATATTTAGCTATCATGAGTGTACGAACCCTATTCATTGTCAGTGATCATGCGCCAAAACCTATCAGTACACTAAATATTTGCTTACTCATTCCAGTGAGGAACTACAGGACATGAGAAAATTGTGGAATATCTAAGAGGGTGGCAGAAAGAATTATGATTATATTTAGACTTTTGTTGAGAGATGCATTTGGGAAAGGTTAAAAGAGGTAGAAGCATTAGAAACCAAGGCAAAACTGTGTGCATTATTCTCCATTCTGTGTGTGGGTTCGCGCGCGCGCACACACACACACACACACATATATGAACATATATATGTAGATGGAAGACTGACTATATGTTATTAAGCTTATGAGCAGCTGTCATTCCTTCTGGCTAAGAAAGATGGAATTTGTTGTCTGGTAGGCATCACAGTGATTTTTATTCTGTATTTACACAAAGTGATGAAGCAGCCTTGTTTTTTCTCACTGTTCTCCTGGCCTTAGTGTAACTGTCTCTGATACTAGCATTTGATGTGCCTGGCTAGCTTTTGAATGCAAGAGGCTTGGATTTTCTGTTCCTGGCTCACCAGAATACAAAAGTTCAGAACAGTTAGAGAGATGAAAAGATCTTAAAAGACAGGATGGAGAATTCAAGATGGAATTCAGTATTTATTTAGTATTTTCAGATGGGTCTGCTTTGCCTGAAGAGAGAGAAGAGTAGATGTCATCCCAATGCTGCTGGATGGAATGCAGCTTGTGCCTTGCAGCAGGACAAGAGCATGGAGCAACCTGTAGAGCCACCACCGCTGACATTCTTCCTGTAGTATCTTGCATCTGTAAGTTTAAACAAGCCTGCCTATTCACTAAGTTTTCTTCAAGAAACTGATCTCACTTTTCCACATTTGGAAATGCTCTCAAAATAAAGTTTTGGGGGCTGGAAAGATAGCTCGGTGGTCTGAGCACCCACCGGGAAAATGCAAGGACAAGAGTTCAATCCTCTGGACCTCATGCCGTGCCAGCCACTGAAAACCAGGCTTGGTGGCATACTCTTGTAACCCCAGCACTGCAGAGGCTGAGACAGCATCACTATGAATCCAATTGCATAGAGAGAACCTGTAGCAAATAAATAAATAAATAAATAAACAAACAGTAAAGGAAAAGAAAGTGTTAAACAATCAGTGCCTTACAATTTTTTGTGGTACCATGGTTCAAACCCAGGTGCTTGTGCTTACCAGGCAGGTGCTTAAACCACCGAGCTACCTCCCCGGCCCTCTTTCTTTTATATTTGAGCCAACTTCTGAAGGATAATGTAATTTTATGGGCCAGTGAGATAGCTCAGCAGCCTAACTGCCTGCTTTGGCCAGGGGTCAGGGTTTGATCCCCAGTTCCATATGCTGTGCTGCCACCCTCCACCCCAGGGCACACTGACCAGTAATAGCCTCTGGGCATGGTGGTGCACACCTGTAAGCCCAGTTTTTAGAAGGCTGAAAACAGGAAGATCACCGCCAGTCCAATCTGTGTAGTGAGACCCTGTACTCAATAGACACACACACACACACACACACAGAATTAATCTCATTTTAAAAATTTGAATATAAGCATTTAAAGTTTATAAATTTCTCTTTAAACAATGCAGTAGTCAAGTTCCATGTTTTTTCTATATTTTATTTATATAATGCTATCCTTCCTTGTTCTTCATGATTCATTTGTGCTTTTACCACCCCATAATAAGGATGAATCTCTCTTCTGTCACCAGTTGCGTATTATACACCAAAAGCACTACTTCAACATTTTTATACTACTGAACCCCTATCTTCATGTGAGGAGGGGGGCTATTCATACCAGCAACTAAATTTTCATTGTATGTCCAACTACTCTGCTGTGCTATGTTAGTCATTTCAATCATTTTTATATGGATAGTTTCATGGACTGTCTATTAAATAATAATGTTTAATCAGTACTGCATAGGATTTTTTTCTTCTTTGAAGCCCCATATATTTTTTATATTATGTTTTTTAAATTTTATTTGATTTTATTGGGAAACAAACAGCAATGAGACAGTTTTAAAATTGATTAATGTGACAGTTTCAGTAAATAATATCTTGTACATTGTTACTTTTTAGTGGTTCTCCATAGTACAAGATGCAAACAGAATGTCCTGTCCAAATACTATTAGTACAAATCTTTCTTCTCATTGAATTAAGAGAAAGCAGCTGTATATCTATCCTAACTATTCTGCATATACACATACAAAAATGGTCCCTCTTTTGTATCCCCTTTCTTTGTTTAGTTCTGTCAGAAATGGGTATTCCATTCACATCTAAATAGTATAAGTGCATGAATTCAGCAAAACTATCCAACACAGTACAGCAGTCCACAATAGCAGTGGGTTATCCACATAAGTTGTTGACTTGAGCCTTTTGCAGCTCAGCATATTAATATGCCTTCACTTTGTATACTTTTCTGCTGGATGGTTAAGACCAATATAAAGCAAGACCTATACAACAAGAAATGTAACTTTTGTATCAGATAAGGTCAGTCAAGTACCCTCAGGATTTATCCTGTAACCCTGCAGATCCTTTGTCAGTGTCAGCCATGTGGATGACCAATTTGCTATCTGTGAAAGCCTGACAGAATGTTTTCTACGTGTGACTCTCCTTAGGCACACTCTACATCATCAGTCACTTTCCTCTGTGGCCCCATAATCTCTTTGATTAGAAAATTTGGGACATAACTGAGTTATATGATGTCACAGTTTATGTTCTCCTATGTCCTGAGTCTTCACTGACCTTGAAAGGCTATGGTCAAAATGTTGGCTGTCTTTGCAACCCTTCTTTTTCTCTAATTTTTGGTCTATAAACAGGTTGTTAACCCTCCAGAAGAGAAGCTTGTTATTACCCTGAAATGTATGCAGTTGGGTTTAACTTCACTATCTGTATGAATATCAAACATTTTAGGCATAACATAGAACAGGTATTTTCCCTCAAATATTGATATGTTAAACATTAAGTCTCTACAGAATATGGAGATAGAAATTGTAAAAATAAAAAACATTTAATGAACATGAATAAACAGTTACATATTTTTACACAGAAACTTAGAAATCTAACCATACAGCAGCATAGCAGGACAGTCCTGTGACTTTTTTTTTTCTTTTCCTTGTGTCTTTTTTTATTTATTGCCCATTAAAAAAACTTTTACTTGAGAGACAGTATGGTAATAATTGATATGTCATGAAAAGAAGTACATATTTAGAAGACCAGAATGACACGCATTCCAAGCATGACCCTTGTATTACACATTGCTATCTTCAGTGCAGTTGCTTGGTTCATAGGGATCAGCATGTATAGTTAGTAAGGGTGAGAATCCTACCAATTAACTGCTAGTTTCAAAAACCTGTTTTTGTTTCTCTGGATCATTGCCTTAACCATCTTGTGTATATAAGGGTATGGCTTTGCCACTGCCCTATATCCAAGCTTTTCTCCATGAACTCTCATCCAATCCTCAAGTTCTCACTTTTCTTTAATTGTGTTATACCTTTCTAGTTGTATTTCTTCTTTTGAGTTCTTCTTTTAGGGAGACTATATGATATTTACATATGTGTGTCTGGTTTATTTCATTTATGAGTGTACCTTCAAGTGGCATCTACTTAAATATAAATACTTCAAATTTATCATTCTTTGTAGCTCAGTGACACTCCATTATATAGAAATACATCTTTTTCAACCATTCCTCATGTGATGGACATCTTTGTTGTTTCCAAGATTTGGGTATCACAAATTGTGCTGCTATAAACATAGGTACACATATATCACTATGATATGATATTTTTTGCTTCCTCCAGGAAAATTCCCAGTAGGGGGATATCTGGCTTGATGGAATTTCCAGTCCTAGTTTCTTAAGGAGTCTACACACTGATTTCCATTATGTTTGCACCAGTCTACATTCCCACTGGCAGTGGAGAAGGGTACCCTTTTCCCCACAGCCTCTCCAACATTTGTTGTTGGTTGATTTCTTTATGATAGCCATTCTTTCTGGAGTGAGATTGTATCTTTTAATTTGCATTTCACGCATAGCTAGTGATGTGGAGCATTTTTACATATATTTATTTGTTTCTTTAACTTCATCCTCTGAGAAATATGTGTTCATTTCAGATGCCCATGTCTGGATTGGGTCTTTAAATTTAGGGGCCCTAATGTTTTTTAGTTCTTCATAAATTCTAGAGAGCAGACCTTTGTCTGAGTGCTTATTAAGTTTTCTTTCAAATTTGTGGGTTGTCTTTTCACTTTGCTGGTAATTTCTTTTGATGTGCAAGGACTTCCCAATAAGAGTTGGGCCCACTTATTAACTCTTTCAAGTATTACCCGTGCAATTCGATTTTTGTTCATGAACTCTGTCTACCCCTATGTCTTTAAGAGTTCCTCTTACTTTCTCTTCCAGGAGATTCAGTGTTTCTGTTTTAATGTATAGATCTTTAACCGACTTTAAATTGAGCTAAGTGCATGATGATAGACCTGGGTAAAGTTTTAGTTTTCAGCGCATAGCCAGTTTTTCCAGCACTATTTGTTGAAAAGATATCTTTCTCCCAGTAAGCATGTTTGGCCCCTTTGTCAAAGATCAGGTGACCTAGTGTGTTTGTAGAGGTCTCTACATCTTCTAATCTATTCCATTGATTCTCAGGTCTATTTCATTGCCAATACCATGCTGATTTTATCACAGTGGCTTTGTAGTATAATTTCAAGTCAGGAATTGTGATACCTCCTGCCTTGTCTTTGTTGGCCAAGATTGCCTTTGCTATTCTATATCTTTTTTGGTTCCAAATAAATTTTAGTAATGATTTCTGTAGGTCTGGGAGGTACATTGGTGGTAGTTTGATAAGGATTGCATTAAATCTGTACAACAATTTTGGGAGTATAGCCATCTTCACAATGTTGGTTATTCCTATCTATGAGCAGGGAATATCTTTCCATTTTCTGAAATTCTCTACGACCTCTTTTTTCAGAGTACTGCAATTTTCCTTGAAAAGGTTTTGACTTCTTTAGTTATATAAATTCCAAGGTGTTTCATTTTTCCAAGGTGCTATTGTAAAAGTTATTGTTTCTCTAATTTCCTTCTCAGTGTGTTTGTCATCTGTGTAGAGGAATGCTATTGAATTTTGGGTACTGACTTTGTATCCTGTTATGCTACTGAATTTGTGTATGAATTCTAATAGCTTCTTGGTGGAATTTTTTGGGTCTTCGAAGTAAAGTATCTTCTCATCTGTAAATAATGATAATTTGACTTCTTCTTTACCTATTCTTATTCCTTTAATTTCACTCTCTTGTCTAATGGCTCTAGCTAATCATACCAGATCTATATTAAATAGGAGGTGTGATAGAAGTCATCATTGTTTTTTACTAGATATGAGAGTAAAACATTTCAGTTTTTCCCCATTTAGAATTACATTAGCCTTCGGGTTGTCATACATGGCTTTTAACAAATTGAGGTAGAGGACTTCTATTCCAATTTTCTGTCAGACTTTGAACAAGAATGAGTGTTGGACTTTGTCAAAAGCCTTTTCTGCATTGATTGAGAAGGTCATGTTGTTTGTAGATGTCCCTCTATTGATATAGTATATTACATTTATAGATTTTTGGTTAGTGTACCATTCTTGCATCCCTGGGATGAATTCTACCTGGTCATGGTGTATATCTTCTTGATGATTTGCTGTGTTCTATTGCTAGGATTTTATTGACGATATTTGCATTTATATTCATGAGGGAGATTGGCCTGTAGTTCGATTCTGTAGTTATGTGTTTTCCTAGTTTTGGTATCAGTGTAATACTTGCCTCTAGGAATGATTTTGGGTGAACTGTAGAACCCCATACATTTTTATTCTTTTTATCCCTTTGTCTATATTGAATAAAAGTGTCACAATAGATATTCTTTCTTATTCACAGTTTTGAAGAAACTATATCCTGGTTTTATATTTTTGTTGTTTTGCTTTGTTTTAGGACAATGAATTAAGCACAAAACCTTCACACTGACCTACCTCACTAATTACTTTATTTTTTATTTTGGGATAGGATCTCACTAAGTCACTAAATTACCCAAGGTAGACTCAAGACTTTATCCTCCTGTTTTTCACCTCAGAATGTTTCAACTGCTTTTCTGTCCTAAATCAAAAGATCCTGACAAGTATCCCACACTCTATAGCTGTTATTTCCAAATTATGTTAATAACTCTGTCCCTGCACTTGGTAAGTTCAGGAGTAGTAATACCTTCTTTCTGTTTATGACTTTAGATTGGTTTCACATCCTTCGTTATTTAACCCTACCTACGACTTTGTAGTTGTATTAGTTATAAAATTTGCTCACTTACTTGAGTACTTATGCTATTCATTTTTTTAATTTTTAATGTTTTTAAAAAGAATAAAACATTAGAAATGATACAGAATTTCACAAAACAAGATGGAAAATATTCAACAATGAGTATTATATTGCATATTATTGTCTTCAAATTAGTTGTTCAGAGTATAAGATATAAACATGTAAAATTGTTCTTAAAAATTAAAAAAATTACATGTCCTGATGTTGTAAACAAAGCTGATTTTAATTATCACATTAAAGTTTTGTAATGTAATTAGTGATTATTTCACATAAAAGTCATTTGATAAAGTTTTAACAAAATTTTTTTTCTTAGGCTAAGATCATATGAAGTACCTGAGTTTCTTGTGGCATGAAGCATTGCTTATACATCCTTAAATAATATTAAATTTTAATTTTATCAACAGGCAGAACTTGTGAAAAAGCTTGCATCTAAAGGGTTTATTTTAGGCAGCGATTTTAAGGAACAGAAAAGTTTTAATCACAAGAATAAAATAGAAAATAAAAAGACAATAGTCTACAAATTCATACATTGGGCCATCTATCAACAACTCAGACTAATCTCCCTGTAGTTTCAGAAGAACACTTATCGAGTATGTCAGAACTATCAACTGTGATGCTCAGAAGAAAAACTTTCCCTCCTATTTCTTTCCCAATAGGGCAAGTTAAGCAGACTCTATGTTCTGGTGATTTCAGAAAGACTGTGGATTTTCACCATGTCATAAACAGAAGGAAGAGAGAAGATGATAGAGGAAGCCAGAAACAGCTGTGGAACTCACATGAAGCCCTTTTAAGTGATTGCTGCCTGAGGCTGTTTTTTTTAAATTTAATTTAATTTAATTGAAGAACAAATAGCAGTGAGATAGTTTCAAATTAAATTAGCAGAACAGATTCAATAATTAATACATTGCATATTGTTTTCATAGTGGTTTGTTGTCATACAAAGTGTATACATGATATTCTACTTACAAACATTATTAGAGCAGATGTCTCAATCAATGAATTAAGAGAAGATAGCTGTGTACTTATCTTATTTTTTAAAGCTTAATTATAGTACAGTTTCAATAATTAATACTTTGTACTTGTTATCTTCCTAGTGGTTGTCCACAGTACAAAAATAAGGTATATAAAATAAGGTCATAATAATAAGTTGAACTTTAAATGGCTCTAGTCAACAACTTCTTCAAATAACTCACTATTAATATGGACTGCTGGACTGTGTTTGATTGTCTCGCTGAGTTCAGGCACCTATAATGGCTGAATGACAATGGAGTGCCCATCTTTGACAGGTCTAGACAAAGAAAAGGGGGATATGCTATGTTTGTATAAATAGTAAGTTAGGATAAATATGCAGTGCTTCTGCATAATTCTATGAGAAGCAAGATTTGCACTAACAGTGGTTGGACAAGATATTATGTCGGCTTATACTATGCTTGTGGTTGGTTGTCACAGCAAGGAGGAGAACCAAAAGAAGGCGGGAATCCATAGAATCTGCCACATAAGTTGTCACCACATTATTCCAATTTAGTAATTCATACATTAGTAGAGGTCAATGAATCTTCATTTAGTGTAAATGCTTAAAGAAGCTATTTTTTCACAGCTGTTTCATAGCTTCCTTTCTTGATCAAGATTTTCAGAAGTTTATTCAAATAAAATTTCTTGTCTTTAAACTAGGAATCATTTTTCGCTTTTATTTAGTACATCTTTGCAGTGCATAACACTTGCCTTCTTTATCTTATTTATCTTTAGGTTCCTGCTTCAGGAACCTAACACACCCGGTGTGTTAATTTTTTCTTCCTTTCCCTTCCCCTCCCTCCCTCCTTCCTCCATCTCTGTATTCCTTTCCATTTGAGAAAAAAATTATTGCCCTGCTTTCTATTACCTCACCTCCACTTTGCTCTTTATTGAGGGCTGGAAGTATGATTCTGTGGGTCTCACAGCACATGCTGTGCAAATACACAGTGACAATTGTGTGGCAACTATAAATTCCACCCCTCACGCCTCATGACTCACATAGTGCTGTGGACAGATGAGAGCCTCCGTTTTCCATGGCTTTGACTTATTGTAATGCCCCTTGTGGTTTTGCAATATCTATAATTCTTGAAGCACTGTAAAATAATTAATAGTGTCTTTACATAAAGAAATACTTGTATGTGATTTTTCCTTCACATTAGTTTATATCTCAATTTTAGAAAAACATACAATGAAGCGTGTGCTTTGCAGTCTTTTTTATATGTCTCAATCACTCCCTTTAAGCCCACTTACCCTATCATTCTTAGTGGAATTCAAGTGAATTTTAAGGCACCAGAAAACCTCTTTAGAAAGGGAAGTGATTGTTTTGATGTGTCTATATTTAAAAATAAAATTTTACACTGTGAAACACATACAAGTTTTTAAAATACAACTTGAACTAATAAAAATGAGTGGAGCCCATTAAGAACCTTTCTAAATGGTTTTGCAGACGGTTCTTTGGGGGTTTATTACAAGTGTTGCAAATAATATTTATACTGAATATTCTCTATTTAAAGGCTTGAATTTGATTTTCAATCCCTGAGAGTTTAATTCATCCCTGAACATCTGAAACTCAAAGATTATCAAACTCTATAAAGACACAAGGAGTGGTTTATTTAACACATTTCAAATGAGGCACTTTTTCCTCCCTTGTTCCAGTGTATGGAGAGCACATGCCAGTGCTGATAACTGACCTGATAGCAGATGTGTGCTTCCGGCTCTTCCCCACCTCTTATCTCCTTCCTCCCTGTGGTCACAGATGGCACGCATCTGCACAAGTTCTTAGAAAATAAAGAAGTAACATGCACCGACTGTCACTTTCAAGGTGTCACCAAAACCATGACTGAAAGCGGAAAAAAAAAATTACTTGAAAAGAATATTAGAGGTAAACCAATAGATTGTGATTTTTTAAAGGATATTATTTGATATGAATTTCTAAGGTATTTTTCCAAGAAATGACTATGAAACTTAGCAGTGTTTCAAAACATTGCATTATACTTTTTATCATAAACATTTTTCAATGCTACTATACATCTTCTCTAGCATAACTTTTACCTCCTCTTGAAGTAATTCCTGTTTACTTACCAAAGCATTACTGCTTGGAATTTTTATATTTTCTGTACTATGCATTAAAACATGTATACACACAAAATATGAGAAGTTTTCTTTAAGGCTGAGTGTTGCATTTCTTTTCAATTATTTGATGTATTTGAACTAAAACTTCTTGTATTCTTTTAACAGAATGACAGCTTTGAAAGCATTGTATAAAAGTGCTTTTGTAACACAGAAGTATTGCATGAATTTTTATTCAAGTCAAAATTCATGAAAAGATGAATAGTCTTCTCATGCTTTAAATATTACAAAACTCATAATATCTAAAAAAATCAGAGGGGGCAGGTGAGACAGCTTAGTGGACTAAGTGCCTGACTAGGTAAGTGCAGGGAGCAGGGTTTGATCCCCAGCAACCACATGGCGAGGGGGCCCTGTCCTCATCCTGGGAAGGGCTGAGCTGGCCTCCAGTCCAGGCATGATGCAACATGCCTGTAATTCCAACGCTTGGGAGACTGAAAAACAGGAGGGCTAATCGGAGTTTGAGTTGTATAATAAGACCCTGTACAAAATACATAAAAATCCTTATCTGAGCCTCATCTAAAAAATCCCATCTTTAAGTGAGATAAGATTTGAACTAACTTTGGCCTTTTTTTCTATTACTTTTGTTCTCTTTGTTTCTCTTACACTAAAAGAAATTTGTCTCACTCTGTAACTTACTTAAAGCTTTGTTTTCTCAAATAGGGAAGGCATGTGCATATAGAACTATGTAAAATTAAGCACTGAGTTAGTGAAGTCTCGAGAAGAAAACAGATGTTTATTGAATGTGATTGTTAAAAAAAGAGTGATATCAAAATAGTAAAAAAAAAAAAATTCATACTTAGATAAAACAAACGAAATTTCACTGACCTTGTTGAAAACTAAGAACTAAAAGTTTTTAAATTAATTGTTAAAATTTAGATATATGTAATGATCATGTTAGCATAGGAAATGTGTACCTTTCCATGATATATTTTGATTCCCCTTATTTTAAGGGATGAAATCAAATTAGTTTCAGACACAGTTTATGAAAAGTGACTCTGGGACATCCAAATAAATATTTCAAATACTGTAGATGCGAAGGCCAGATAGGGGGTCAGATTAGAAGTTAGAATCTTTGGGGGGACTTTTGGGTTATTTAAGAAAAATTAATTAAATGTTTTCTTCATAAAATAGTGATGCACTAGAATTTTTTCTTCATAAGGTTTAAAAGGAAAATATTCACCATTCCTAAAAAGGTTTTGGGGAATATCCATTATCAAACATTATAAGGAAAATTATTTTTCATGGATTGCATGTCTGGTCACTCATATTTCAGGCAAGACTTTGAAAAAATTGTCCAACTCTGAACCAAACTGTCAGCTTATTTATGATATATTACTTATGTACGAAAGAATAATCTTTTCCAAATGCTTTTCATGTTTCTGTGTACTCACACTGTCTCAACAATCCAGGGAGATTAAGACTATGTGCCCCAATATTCAGTACTTCACAAAATAATAATTGATTATAATCAAGAGTATTACTTGTTTAAAAATCACCCTGTTAAATAATTTCATCGTAGACTTCTGATATCTTTCCATTTTTAATATTGGTATAAAATGTTAATCAGGAAAATCAAGGCTGGATTTCCTGATCTGATTTCCTATACTCTGTTTGAACCCTATAAAATACTTCTGCTATCTTTATTGTTGACCATACATGAATATAGTATATTCATGAAAAATTTAATAAAACTTAACTTTTAAAATGTACCACAAAAGAGAAACAGCTGTAAAGCCCAAGATTTGCACTGACAAATAGAGCAGTAGTCTATAATCACAGTCTCCAATCTGCCCCCAAACAAATTACACTGTGACAAAAACTGTCTGCAAAAGAGAAGTCAAAATGAATAGAGGATTAGAATCAGCTCCAGTGGACTGGTCCAATAGCATAGTCACTAAAAATTAAAATGGGTGCTGACAGCAAGGCAAGATAGGACTCCTGGTCCCAGACTTATTGCCAATGCTGAGCTGGAATCCTGGCCTGGAAACAGGGGATGTCCAAAAGGAAGCCACACTGGGATTGGAAAGCAGGCTTTTACCCATAAAGGTTGTGGAAGCTGAAACCTCAGAAACCTCAGAGGTTCAAATTGGGTAAGTCAGTATTTCAGAGTGGCAGGGTGGGGTGGCTAGTTCAGTTCTGCTGAGTAGCTGAGAACTTAGCACGCAGAAGCAAGACATTTGGGGTGCTGTACCCAGCCCAGCTGTCACTCTCCCAAGAATCAGTGAGCTGCTTGACAACCTCTATCCCAGTTTTCTTCTAAATATAATCATATGAATATGTTTACCACATATAGAATTTACTAGAATGTCAGTGTTTTAAAATAGAGGAAAATGGAAGTGGAACACTGTAGAAATTATAGACTTATAAGAGATTTTACAGATCTGCCCATCCAATCCTTTCAAACACTGCATCCTAAGGGGAAAAGCCATAGCCCAAGTAGCACATCTAGATAATAGTTTGAAAGCTTATCTTTTTAAACTTTGAGTTATAGACTAGAATATATCCCTAAACTCTATTATTGTTTTTGAGGTTAGACAGATTTATGTTGGTTTGTGAATATTTAAAATAATTCTATGAATATATACTTAATAATATGACAATGTTTTATAATATGGTAAAAAAGTCATAAGACAATATGTATAACATATGCCCTGTTTCTGTAAAAATTTAATAAACATGCACAAACCTCAAGACTTGAGAAATGTTATACTACAGTATTTGTTTCTATAATAGGATTCTATATTATTTTTGTTTGGGCCATTTCTTGAACTATTTTTTATCTATTCTCAGAGTGTGACAAGCCTCAAGTTCAATATATTTTTGAGCCAACCCACGATCTTTTCCACACCCTGCCTCAAGAGGATTCCTTCTTCTTCTTTATTCAGTGCTTCTGTATGCTGCCCACCAGTCACTGCTTTCCTCCAAAGTTTGCAAATCGCCCTGCCCTGCCCTTCCCCGCCTACCTCAGTTACTTAGGTTGGCCTCACAGCACAAATCCCAAGGAGATCTCAATCCTCACATCTCTTCCTAACTTGCACACCCACCTGAAACTACTGCCACTGCCATGCTTCTGACTGGGAACAGACTATGTGACTTCCTTCATCTATTTCTACCGCCTTCCAATATGTTCTTCACATTGCTGCCAGCATGTTTTTTAAGCTATTTGATGATTCCTCTCTTTTATTAAAACTTATCCTACAGATTTCCACTGCCTGCGAGACAAAGACCAAAGGCCTCTAACACAACCCACCAGATCCATCGCGCTCAGCTTCCTACTGATTTTCCCAGTCCCATATGATGAAAATCACCTCAGTAAAACTATTTCAGTGAAGAAGGACATAATTATTACATGCATGGTGCTTGGTTCATGGCAGCCAAGAAGTAGAGCAAGAGAAAGGCACCAGAAAGGAAGCAGTAGGGATCAGACAGAGCCTAGAAACACAGGTCCAGAACCTGCAGATACACCCAGTACTGCGCTTTCCCCTTCCCTGCGTGGACCCAAAGCTGCACTGCCATTGCACCACAGCAACCACACATGAACAGTAGAAGAATCAGGCTTCACACCATGGCTTGAACCCACCCAAAGAGCAAATTTTTCCTAACACTCTTTTAATGTATTGATGCCATTTATATTAGTTTTAAAAAGTGACAGAAGATACATACGGTAGAAGAAAATCCCATCTTTCACTAAGTGTTCCAGACTTATCTGCATCCAACTGCTCCCCATAGAACTGCATGAACCGGTGGTAGGTACCACACATGTCCTGAATTCCTTTGCATTTTCAGTTTATGGGAAAATAGTACTTTTATTTTATTTGTACATTACCAGATCATGTTTCTTCTGTATAATTGTCATGTGCCTCCAAGCATAGCTAGCTCACTGTAAAGTAGCCCTAAATGGGTGTCAAATTGATATGATCCTCCAATCTATATACAAATTTCTTTAAATTCACGTATTGTTCTCCTAAGGTAAAGAGATAAATTCTATATCAACATCAACTTTTGTCATAAGAGCTAATCAAGGCAATATCTGTGTTTCTATCAGTTGAAAGAATGATAACCATAAAATAAAAAGCTTCAGTGGCAGTAATCGATTTTATATCATAGAGAAAAGTTGCAAAAGGAAGTGCTCATCATGGTCCATTCGCTTGCATTCAAAGATAATTCCTAAAAATCTATGCAGAAGAAAAAAAAACCCTCATGTCTTACATTCACAGTTAGGGTGCTACTATTAGTCATGATACAATATGTCTTTTTATACTTTCCTTTACTTATATGATCTTTCTTTTTGGCATGACATAGATATGCCACAATTTAGTTCTGTAGGTTTTATTTCCATCTGGAAATTAAAAGAGAAATAAGATCATATTTGGGTGTTTAATATGTGATCTTATATATGGTGCATACTTTAGCCAAAGAACTTTGTCACAAGTCACTTCCTTACTATGGTAGCTGCATGCTTAGAGATTGAGACAATTCATGGAGGCAGACAATATGCATGACGGACAAGCAGTGACATGGGTGTCAGGTGCAGTTGGCAGAGTCCTAGCAAGAAATAAGAATACTTAACCTTCTATGACAAACACTCGGCATTTTAGGAAAACAATACAATGATTTAAAAAGTGTGGAATTTGAAGTGGACAACTTCGAAGTTTGTCCTTCTTGTGTTAAGGTCCTAAATCAGGGAGAGAAATTCCAGAAAGCTAAGTTGTTAAGTTCTTGTGTTCACCATTGTCTGATAAAGAACATAGCAAAATCAATATATCTAAAATTCCATCCTGAAGACCTAGAATGGCATGGTTTTTGAGGCTGATCATTTCATCTGTATCACTTAAGCTTTTCTGTCAGTGCATGGGTAATGCATTCAGTACTATGGAAGAACAAAGTTACAATACAGGTCAATAACATTAATACAGCAGATAGTCAAACTGTGATATGTGTAAAAGAAGGGATAAGGAGATAGTTCAGAGCCATCATTGCTTGCTTGCCAAGCACAAGGTACTAAGATCAAGCCCCAGTACCAAGAAAAAAAATTGTAAAAGAAAAGTTTATGCTTTTTAGAGTGATAAAGGACCAGAGGTTGCTTTGAGTTCTTCACAGAAGCTCTGAGGTTTAAAAAACATGGTGTTGGTCAAATCCTTCAGAAGCCCAGCAAGGCTATTTCTCTTGAGGATGCCATCTTAAGGCTGGCCGTGAAGATGACTTCAGTCGCAGTCCAGTGTCTATGAACCCAAAAGAGCAAAAAACAAAAAAAGAAAGGGGGTCCTTTCCTCAAAACTGCAAGGAGGAAAATAGAGAACCCGAAGTTAAGGCTGGCCATCCAGCTGGCACGTGTGAGGGGCCACAGTTGGCTTTGGCAACTCTTTATCCTTCAAGCTCTCACCGCAAGAAAATCATGGGTTTTAAAATACAAGAATTAAAGAACACATTGATGTAATTTTGGTGCAGGGGCATTTAGAGAAATGTATGTTTGTCTTTGAAGGTTGGCTAGCCTTGGAAATGCTTCAGACTTGTAATGAGGCTATTTGCCTAGGAGTTGGCTATCCCTAAAGAGCTTTGAGTATTAGCCATGCCCAGAGGGGACTTGGAGGTTTGTCCTTCCCATTTCTTCATAACCAGAAGGAGGGAGCAAACTCTGCCCAGGCTTCTTTGTAAAAGTAGGAATATCTTTCTGTACATAAGAGGGTCACCTAGAATCTTAAAGAATCAGAAAACGAAACTAATTTTTAAATTTACTTGGAAGACTTTCTCTGAAAAATTAATAATTTTTGCCTGAGTGACTATTTTAAATAACTTAAAAGGCATTTATTAATGTATACTTCCAGGTAACACATTTAAAGTGATTTATACCTTACTCTTAAGAATACTCTTAAGAATTCTTTCATCTTAAGAATCACAAAGAAGCTGGGCATGGCAGTATGTGCCTGGTATTCCAGTAACTGGGAACCTGAACCAGGAGAAATGCTGTGAGTTCAAAACTAGCCTGGACCACAAAGTGAGTTCTGGGACAGCCTAAACTGCATAGTGAGACTCTCTCAAAAAGGTCAAAAGGGAAAAAAAAAATCATAAGAAAAATCCATCATCTGCTTACTTTTCCCAATCCCAATCTCTTTTCCCAATAAAATTTTATAGCTCTTTCACCTAACATCAAGCACTTCACCAGCATAATCCCTCTTAACTATCATCTTAGTAAAGTATTTACCTTCACTTTTGAAAACATTTTGTCTAAGCTACATTGCAATGCTCCCATAACACAAAGCCAAATGTTTGTATCTTTGGAATTTTATTCCCATAATTTCAGTTTATTTCCAGGTCTTATTATTAGTTTGTAGAAAAAAAATTCATCCCAATCACATAATATCAGTTATAAAGGTATTCACTCCAGGTGCTTTCACATTTACTCATACAAGTCATCTGTTAAAATTTAAATAATCCTCCTCTTCCTCCTCTTATTCCTCTTCCTCCTTTTCTCCCTCCTCCTTCTCTCCTCCTCCTTGTGCTGTGGACTGTGCTTAACAGATGAGACCAGGGTAAATACTCCCTCTGACATATGTGTCTTAGGAACTCAACTAAATACAGACACAGAATGCTTCATTGGATGCGAATTTAGATGTCAGTAGATCTCACCACCCTTGATTAGAGTTAGGAAACCCCAAGGAGTATATGGCTTGCATATCCTACCTTTCCATAGAATGAAATTATTAGGAGATCCATGAAAATGAGAGTAGAAACTTTTTCTGCAATTGAAACTAGTGTCTCATGAGCATTTATGGTCATCATTCCATAAGATTTCATTAGACTCAAATTCTACTTTATTAAGTGAATTACTTTCTGTTCTGAACAGAGCTGAGAACATAAAAAGCCATAAACCATATTCTGTTACATTGTCATGAAAATGACTATCACATAAGCTAAAATTATAATAAATGACATTTTAACTTATAGGTAAAATGTTGTTATAACAAGTACCATACATGCATAGAAAGTAGCATTTATAGGAAATGACAATTTACTTTTATGACAATGGAATCAGTCTTAGAAAAGCATGCATTGTGAACCAATGCTAATATTAAATAATTATTCCCGACACTAGCTAATTAGCACAGTTCTGGTTTACTAATTATATGTCTTAATACGCACTACATATGTCTATTCCAGTTAATGATGCTATATAATTAACAGTTCAATATAGGGAACTATGCATATGCAATGTAGTAAAAAAAATATGGGTAGAGTTTTAAATGTTTTAAAAATTAATAACGATAAAAGACACACTGGCATTAATACCCCTGAAAACGCTCTGCCTTTCTTCAAATGTCCTTACCCAACATTCCTGCCAATTTCTGACTGAGTTCTGGAATTACCCCTTCCTGTCTTTAGTGGTAATACTGGGGCTGCCTCAGTGTTCTGAGTTAGTTTAACACATTTACCTGTTGTCTTCCTTTTGATTTTCAGAAAGTGCTAGAAGTCACCCCATGCCAGGACCAGTAAATAGAGTGAGAAAGACAACTGCACTATATTTACGATCTTGTTTTTCCCATTATTTGGCACCTGGCAGCAGCATTCAATGAATTTATATTACACTGTCTAGACCCTCAGGAAAGAGGTCTTGGAAAACTGCCTCAGAAAATGGCAATTATGATGGGATGGGTGTGTTCTACACCAGGGACATTAGTGGTGATGTGTTTTGTGCTTTCACACTTTATTTTTAAATTTAACACATGCTGTAGTTTTTTAATCAGTGCTTGTACAATTCATTTGTCCTCAAAGAAGAAATTCTCACTTATGGCCTGGGTGAATCTGGAAGACATTACCTCAGTGTAATAAGCCAGGCAAAGAAACACAAATAGTACATGACCTTATTTGTACATGGAATTTACAAACAGAACTCATGGAAACACAAAATAAGGACTAAAAAGGTACAGAACAGGAGTTAGGCATGGAGGAAGTAGGAATAAGTTGACTAAAGTGTGCAAGCATTTACTCATACATGGAATACTTAGGTTAAGGACACATATTTTGTAGTATGGTGACCATAGTTAATGATGACGCATTGTACACATAAAATTTACTGAAGAGATATTGTAAGTATTATCACTAACACACACCCAAACAAAGGACACTGTAAGGGAATGTATACATTGATTACCTTTATTGAGAGTCATTAGTCCACAGTGTATATCAACACACTGTGTTAAACATACACAAGTTTTATTTGTCAAAAGTGCATGAACAAAACTGAAGGAAACACTGAATTAGATAATAAATATGTGTTTGCTTTTTGGAGCAGAAAGCAGACATCTTTAATGAGGATAATATATAGATATAAATGTAGTAATAAGGCCTCCTACAGTGGTACTCAGCTCAACTAGAATGTGTAGCATTGCCCAGGCCCCATTTCAGCTTCTAAATGAGAGGCCTATACCTCAACAAAAGGGTGGGGTGACAGGACCTCTTTTCCTGTACTACCACCAGGCCTCCTGCCTGTGTCTGAGCTTCATTCTTCATGTGCCCTCTTTCTTAATTCCCCCTGAAATCTGGGTTATCCCTTAATTTAGAGGTCCTGAGTGATCAATTCACCCATGTCCTATTGATGAATACAAGTGGGAAATATTACAACATAGATTTAAGTTGGGAATATAAATCAGCCACTCATGCAAATACATGAAGGCACACACATGTGCATACGCTGCACCAGGGCATTGGTTACATAGACTCCTTTTGCTTCTCCTCAAAGAATTGTTGCACATCAAAGTGTACTTTATTCACATTATAGAAGGTTGTACTGTAATCTCTCTGATGGAAAAAAGTTAAAGAACAACTTGCACTCTGAAAGCAATTATTTGTTTAAATGAACCTGCCATAGCCATTTACAGCTTAGCTTTATATTATGGCCTCATGATGTATACTTCATTTTTATACTTTTCTGCTGGATGGTTAAGACCTAGGTAGATCAAGACTTATATACCAACACATGAACTTTATATTTCCTATGTGGTCAGTGAAGTCCTCTCAGGGTTTTTCTTGTAGTCCTGTACATTATTCTGTAGTTCCTTTGTCTGTGTCATCCATGTGGATGAGTCACGGCCAATGCTTGACCAGTTTGCTCTCTGTGAGAGCTTGAGAGAAAGTTTTCTCTTCATGTGACTCTCCCCAGGAACACTTTAGAACTTGAATCTCTTTCCTCTGTGGCTCCATAATCTCCTTGTTCAGAAAATTTGGAGCTCACCTGAGTTTCATGATGCTGCAGTACAGGTTCTCCTATGTCCTGAGTCTTCGCTGGCCTTAAAAGGCTAGGGCCAAAGTGTTGGCTGGCCTTGTGGCTCTTCTATTTCTCCAACTCTGACTTGGAATCTTAGGTTGTTAACCATCTAAAAGAAAAGCTGATTAGTATCCTGCAGCATATGCCATTCACTTTGCCTTAGTGAGGCCATAATATAAAGCTAAGCTGTAAATGGCTATGGTCGACAATTTCTTTGAATAATTCACTATGGTTGTAGAATGCTGGACTGTGTTGGATTGTGGTGCCTAGTTCAAGCACCTAAGTTAGTTGGATGTCAATGGAGTGCCCACTTTTGACAGGTGTAGACAAAGGAAGGGGTGTAGAAAGAAAAAATCATGATGTGTGTGTACAGACAGTACAGTTGGGACAGATAACGCTGTGCTTCTACATAATTCTATGAGAGGCAAGATCTGCACTAATGGTGGTTGGACAGGATATTATGTTGGATTCTAGTACTACGGTCATCCACTAGGAAAATAATTATTGAATTTTTGATATAATTCAGGTATAAAAAAATAAGTAAGCAGCTACACTCTTAATTCACTGATAAGAGATATCTGCTAAAATAATATCTGTAAATATAATATCATGTATGCACCTTGTACAATACCAAAATGTTATGAAAACAGTTTGCAATGTATCAATTTATCAAATCTGTCTTGTTAAGGTGACTTTAAACTGTCTGATTGACATTTGTACTTCAATAAAATAAAAAAAAATTAATTAAAAAAAGGAAAAATAAATAAATAAACCTGCATTTTATTAATATCAATAGGATGTACATACACTCATGAATATGGAATATACACCCTACTATCTATCATATATTTATACATTCTACTAGCAATGTTTTGGATTGGATAAATTCTAAAGAGACCCAGGCATAATGATGAAATAGATTAAAGTCTGAGAAAAAATAATTTTGGTTTAGTTACTCATTTACCAACAAAAATGCTGAAAGATACCCCTATCTAGAGCCTCCATGTCAGCAACTGATTTCTTCACCTTTCCTTAGGTCTATTTTATTGGCCTGGGATTGCATTTACGTAATGTCTACATTTGTTGTAGGAGCTGGTACGTGTGTGTAATGCATCTCAATTCTCTTTCCATTCCCTGTTGCTCTTCTTTCTCCCTCCTACTTCTGTCTCTTGATCTCCTTTCCATTTGAAAAAAAGATCTTCATACATCTTATTTTATTTTTCTCTTTATTTATATTTTGGGTTTCTTATATGAGTGATCATGGAATATTGTAATTTGAGTATCTGATTTATTTCACTTATTATTGTGGTCTCAAGGGGCATTCATTTGCCTAAAAATGATTTGTTTGTCTTTCATTACGAGAGAGTAGTGCTACACTCTGTGTAAACATCGTATTTTTTTAGCCGTTCATCTGTTAATGGGCATTTGGGATGCTTCCAAGACTTAGCTCATGCAGATTGTGCTGCTGACAACGTGGATATTCACATATCCCTGCAACACAATGGATTAACTCTTTCTGGAGGATACATAGACAGGAAGTATCTAGGTCAAATGGAATTTCTAAGTGATAGATTTTGAGGAATCCTTCTTCTGATTTCCATAGTTTACATTCCTACCAACGATGCAGAAGGATTTCCTTTACCCCCACAGTTTTACCAGCATTATTATTATTATTTGATTTCTTGGTTTCTATCACTTTAAATTAACTTAATTTGGTTAAAATAGTGAATTTAAGGCATACTGTATGCTGAAGAGGCCAATTTTTGAAAAAACTTACAAAGTACAAAAATTTTTTTTCTCAACATTTCAATTTTATCCTTTCATAACTACAATATATTACAAACAATGCTAATACCCTAAAACACTAAATATAAAATTTTCTGTCTCTCCTGCATCCTCCTTTTTGTGCATCCTTCCATTCCTCTGGCTCTTTCACTCTCTCTATCTTATACCAGTTATAGGAAAGTTTTCATTCAACACATCTTTGAATACTTCACCACATATATAGATCAATGCTGCAACTTTTTCTGTTGCTGTATCGTACATATCATTAGCTACATGCATTTTAAATAGTGCATTGTTTCCAGTTACTTGCTATTCAAAATATTACTACTGTGACATATTTACTGATAGTTTCTTATATGTTCATAATAGTTCCTCTTTTTACATATCTTTAGTCATGTAAAAAATCCACCTGCTGTAAAAAAATAAAATAAAATAAAAAGTAAAAACATAAAATTCTACCTACTCTACCAAATACTAAGACAGTCATCCTTACAGTTGCAATGCTTGCCTATATTCTTATATACTGAATGTTATTATTACACACTTTGAATTCATTAAATAAATATATTTTCCTATTCTTAATATATTCACTTAGTTTTAACTATATTTCTCCATGAGTTACCTAGACATAAACTAAATATCATGATGGAAAAGTGATGATTTTATTACCTTTTATGTAATATAATATAGACAAATATAAATAGATGCGTCCACACATAAAGCTGAGATTTTAACTGTGGTCATTTTAAGTTGTCAGTGAATTATGAGTAAAGGTTATTTTTACTGTTCCTTGAATATTTCTAAAATCCTTTATAACATTAATAGAACAGCACTATCTATAGAACTCATTCTTCCAAATCATATTACAATGGTATCCATTTAGAATCTAATAAAAAACTTCAATAGAACAAATTCTAAGTGAGATCTGCTTATCGTCACTATTGGTTTAATTTAGTAACCATGGTGCAGTGCCACCTTGGTTAGAAAACAAAGTGCGAATCTCGGTCATTATCGCTGCTGAGCCTACTCACTCAACATTGAGGGCTCTCCGGCTCAGTCCCCGAGCTGCTGCTCTCCTTGGTGACTTGCCACCACCTCCACTCCTCCCCAGGTAAACCCTCTGAATCCCAGTCTTGACACTGCATTTAAACTCTTAATCGATCTTCATCATTCCAGAGTATATTCCCTGTTTCCTCTAAATACCTACAAACTGATCCCTCCAAGGCTACAGCATTATGTATTGGAATACATACCACAATAGTTTCTTGCTTCTAGGGCCAACCAAATAGC